>JAOQMM010166167.1:0-10617 GCA_027563515.1 Erythroxylum platyclados | reverse complement strand
AGTATCGCGGCGAGCGCATCGGCGGGCCCTCGTCCGTCGAGGTTCCAGTCCCAGCGCGCGAGCACCGTGCGTCCCTAAAAGTCCCTTGATAATTGAAACCTTCTTCTTGAGTGTACCCCTTTGCGATAAGATGAGCATTGTATCTCTCAATTGAACCATCAGACTTGGGTTGAACTTTATACACCCATTTACACCTAACTGCATGTTTATTTGGGGGAAGAGAGACAACAAACCATGTTTTGTTTTCATGCAAAGCAACCAGCTCATCCCTTATAGCCTATGCCCAATGATCATGTTGTATTGCATCTTAAAATGTGATAGGTTCATAGGTACGTAATAAAGGAATAGCAAAAATTTTATAGGTACAAGAAAGATGAGAATCAGATATATAGGATTCTATAGGCACTACAAAAAAATTACAAATTATCGACGGAAAATTACCGGTAGAAACAAGACTGTAGTAAATTAGTGACGTCGATAACATTATCAGAAAAATATTTATTTTGCGATGGACAAAATATCTGTCGGTAAAGGCGGAGGGAAATTATCCCAGCAATTTATTAGACGGAATATAGTGACGGAAGAGCGATGTCCATTGGTAAAATAGGTGATAATGGTTGGTGGCAAATATAAGCATCGGGGCGTATCGACAGAAGCAATGTCCGTCGGTAATTTACTGACAAAACTATCATTCTATCGGTAAAATTGATGTTTTTAATAAAAAGAAAACAACATCGTTTGGTTTAACACGAAACGAAGTCGTTTTCGTTTAACCTTAAACCTACCCAAAGCCCCCCTCGTCCATCTTCGTCTTTCCTTTTTCTTCTTTCTTCTTCGGTTTCTGCTATCCCCATCGATCTCCTTCCTTTTTCTGCTATATCGCCATCAATCTCGTTTGTCGTTCGTCCTCCATCGTGCATGCTTCACTCTCGTCCATCATCCATTGTCCATCGTCTTCAGTTAAATGGAGGTTATTTGTTGTTAAATGTTTGAGTACAAACCTTCATTTCTTTTTTAGTAAATTCTATTTAATCAATTGTTTAAAATTATCTTTAAACCATAAACAAAGAGTTAAATTAATTTTTTAAAAAAAATATCGAGTCTAAATTCTAAAACGAACCTTTGTTAAAGGAAACATCATTGGCGTCCCTTTCCTAACATTTACTCAAGTAGAGTTTTATCTACACTCTCTCGTCACCTCTTTCCTTCTTATTGATCGTTCAAGTCATTGGTTTTGCTCCTATTGCTTTGTGGTTTCTGGTGGTTGGTGAGAGGTCCCTTTTGTTCAAAGAACTCACAGTTGTTTAATTTTTGTTATGGGCTATTTGTTTCTATTGCGATGAATCACTTTGTTTTTCTATTTTGTGATTACTGGGATACGAATATCTCTAGCTGGGGGATGAATTCGGGCTCTTTAGGTCTTCAATTTGTGACAATCTTTATCATGCCTTGTAATTTTGATCGAATTCATTTCTGGATTACAAGTTCATTTACATCTCATGAGATACTTAGAGCAATCGCTGTTGTACTTAATTTCTTTACGATGTTGTAGTTAACCAGAAATGAAATACTGGATTTTACTTAGCTCAGAATCTTTGTTGCTTGAGTAAAAGTTCTATTTTATTCAAGTTATTAAGCACTCAATTTTTGAATACTATCGCTTTACTCACTTCCATGCTTAGTTTTTTGTATTCATCTTTACTCATTTCCATGATTATTTTTCTTTTGACATGTTTAATTATGCCCGCAATGTTCTGATTTCAATTATTTTGTGCAAATATTTAGCGATTGTATTGGGTTTGTTGGACCCCTTCATCTCAATAAGCTTACCTGATTTCTTTAACAAGGTTTGTACCATGTATCAATTTCCAAAGTACTTTCTCTTTTGTTAAACTGGCATTTGTTAATATGTACATTTGACAAAATTGGTACATCTATTTGACATTTTGGAAGTGCTTTTAGAAATTTAGGTCTACTATTCATGTCCCATTTTTTCAAAACTAAATGTGTTTGAACGTGTTTATGTTGGTGAATGGTGGAAAAATATAGTGGTTTTTTGTTATTTAGAGATGAATTCAGACATGTACCATGTATTGAGTGAATCTGCTAGTTTATCCATGTACTAAGTTAGGACATGCATAACATAGCTAATATCAGGCCTCGTTAATGTTAGATACATAAGCTTTCCAACCAATTGCCTATACATAGTCACATCTTTCAACACACCTTCCTCCACATGTCTGAAATTTTGATTTGCTATTACCAGAATAGAAATAGGCTTTGCAGCAAGCTGTCCAAATTCTTCCAGTAGGTGTATTTTCTTTGGCAAAGTGAAATTCCTTCTTCATTTCTGTTGACCTCTATGCCTAGAATACCTCAAGTCTCCAAGATCCTTTAACTTGAAATGCGTCTTTAACATTAGCTCGAGTGACTTTATTTGCTCTAGATTTGAGCTCCCTATCACAATATCATCAACATAGACCAGGAGAGCTATTATACCGTCTTCAGTCTGCTTAGTAAACAATGAATAATCTGACTTTGATTGCTGGAAGTTATTATCTTACAAGCATTTTGTAAATCTCTCATTCCACTATCGTGATGCTTGTTTAAGTCCATACAAGGACTTGTGGAGTTTACAAATAAGATTTTGGTTCTTCTATGTGCTGTTAAAGATAAAAGAAGATGAAGTACCATATTCCATGCCCTGAATCTCCCCCCGAAGCTGATTCCCTAGAGGTAGCTGTATGTATACATCTTCGTGGAGCTCACCATTTAGAAAAGCATTATTCACATCCAATTGAGCTAAATGCCAACCAAAGATAGCAGCAAGAGCTAAGAAGAGTTGAACTGTCATATGCTTCACCACAAGACTAAAAGTCTCTTGATAATCAAAACCTTCTTGTTGAGTGTACCCCTTTGCGATAAGACGAGCCTTGTATCTCTTAATCGAACCATTAGACTTGAGTTTAACTTTATACACCCATTTAAACCCAACTGCAAGTTTATTAGGGGGAAGAGAGACAACAAACCATGTTTTATTTTCATGCAAATCAACCAGCTCATCCCTCATAGCCTATACCTAATGATCATGCTGTACTGCATCTTGAAATGTGATACGTTCATAGGTACGTAATGAAGGAATAGCAAAAATTTTATGGGTAGAAGAAAGATGAGAATCTGATTGATAGGATTCTATAGGGTAAGAAGGTACATGGTGAGTATTGTGGATTATATTTTGGTTTCGGAGAGTATGTTGATAACTCTCCAAGTAAGAAGGTAATTTCTTGGGTCTGGAGCTTCTCTGAAGAGGAGTATTGTGAGGTGAATGATGATATAGTGATGTGGTAGGTGGATATGAATCAAAATTAGAGGTGTCATGAGGTAAGTGTGATTCTGTAGATGAGCTGGGGTCTTCAGAAGTGGAAGGTGAAATAGGAGCCACAGCAAGAAGAGTGTTGGGAAGGTCCAAGGGAACTGAATTTAATGCATTTGGTAAAAAAAAAATTTGGAATATGAGAAAGAGGTATATCAGATTGATAAGGGAATAGATGTTCAAAAATTATGACATCTCGAGATAAGAAAGCATATTTGGAAGTGAGATCATAGACCTTATAACCTTTGGTAACATTGGAATATCCAAGGAAAAGTCATTTTCGAGACCTTGAACCAAAATTCTTTTTGGTAGGAACAAGATTAGAGGCAAAACACAAACAACCGAAAACTTTAAGGTGAGTATAAGATGGTGTTTTCTGAAAAAAAAATTCATAAGGACTACCGTTTTGTAGTATGGAAGCTGGGAGTCGATTGATGATGTGAGTGGCAGTGAGCACAACATCACCCCATAAATGAAGAGGAAGATAGGTTTGAAAAAGCAATGCTCTTACGACATTTATGAGATGTTGATGTTTTCTCTAGGCTACCCCATTCTCTTGGGGGGTATAAGGACATGTGGTCTAATGTATTATCCCATTAGCTAAATAGAAAGATGGTACTTTGAATTTAAGGCCATTATCTAATCTAATAATCTTGATAGATTTCTGAAATTGAGTATGTTAAGAGTGTGAAACTGTTGGAGCAAATGCGTTGTTTCATTTTTGTGTTTCATAAGATACACCTAAGTGACCTTAGTAAAATAATCAATAAGAGTTAGAAAGTAGTGATTACCATATAAATCTTGTTGAGAATAAGGGCCCAAAATATTAGTATGTATTAATTCAAATGGAAACTCAGAGTGAGGTACATGTGTAGGAAATGGAGTTCTCTTTTGTTTTACTTTAGGAAAAACTAAACATGGTTTACAATCTGTGAACTTTATTCCAGGAATGAATAATCGTAAAGAAAACATCCTATCAGCAGATGGATGTCCTAATCTATAATACCATATATCATAGGATTTTGCAGAGCTTGATGTAGAGAAGGCTGCAGGAATGACTGACTTTGGAACTGGAGCATAAGTAGTAGAATTCAAAGCATCAAGATGAGTGCCTTATTGTAAGAAATACAATCCTTGCTCTTGCCTAGCCAATCCAATGGTCATCCATAAGGACAGGATCTGGATGTGGCAGAAATCAGAGAGGAAAATGAAACCAAGAAGTTGATGTTTAGTAATTCTATTGATAGAGAGAGGATTGAAATTAAAACTGGGCACATACAACCTGTTATTGACAGTTAAGGAGGGAAGAACTTGTACTGTGCCAATATGTGTAACTTAAAGTTGAGACCCATTAGGAAATTGAAAAAAATGATTTTTAACTGATTTAAAAGTTTGAAATAAATGTATGGAACATATGATGTGATATATGGCTCCTGTATCAAAAATCCAAGGGGAGTTGATGAACTTTGTGGCTTACAATGTGGTGAGTTTGAATTAAATAAGGAAGAAACGTTACCTGCGAGATTATTATAAGTGATGTTAGGACTGAATTGAGGTGTAAAACTAGCAGGATGATCACTAAGCAAAGTTATAAGCTTCTAAACTTGGCCATTGAGTTAAGAAAAACTAGTATTTTGAGTGCCTATGTTGATACCTAGAAAAACATCAGTGACTTGAGCACAAGTTTTATCAGTCATATTTACATCAACATTTTCAATTGTAGAGACTAAATTGGCTGAGGAAGTGGAATTTCTTCCCTTTGTAAATTTGAAGTTTGGAAGAAATCTAATAAGCCTAAAACATTTCTCTCTAGTATGTCCAGGCTTCCCACAATAAGAACAAGTGTCCTTGCCTCTTTTGACTGCCATTGCTGATACATTTCCAAAACTTTGCACCATATGATTCCTTTGATTTTCTTCAGTAATCAGCACATTATACATATCATCAAGACTTGAAAAAGGCTTTATAGTGATAATTTGCGATCTTAGATTTTGGTAAGTTTCATTCAATCCATTTAGAAATCGAAACACATAATCCTTCTATTAATGATCAACATACTTTTGAAAACAATTATGATTACAGAGACCACATTTACAGTAAGGTAGAGGTCTAAAATTTCTCAATTCTTCCTATATGATATTAAGCTTAGTGAAATAATGATCAATTGTATTGGTATGTTAAGTGATACTTCATAATTGTTGTTGGAGTTGACAAATCTGACTAACATTGGGTTGAGAAAAATGCTTGCTTAGCCTCTCCCAGATCTGATTTGCGATGTCAATAGAGAAGGCAGTAGAAGCTATTGAAGGTGATATTAATCTAAGCAACCAGGCCACCAACAAATTGTTGCAACGACACCAAGCAGGATATAAAGAACTATTTTAAGCTGGCTTTGGTATAAAACAAATTGTTGCAACGACACCAAGCAGGATACAAAGAATTATTTTGAGCTGGCTTTGGTATAGATCCATCCAAGAATCCCTGTTTGTTTCTGATAGATACAGCTAGTAAAAATAACCGACGCTATGTGATGTAGTTTGTGGTGGTTAGCTCTGGTGGTATAAGAACTGAATTGTGATTCTCCGAATGATGTAAAAAATAAGGTGATGCTAGATCCTCCGTTGGAGTAACTGCCGAAGATTGATTTTGATGAGCTTCTTCTTGATTAACCATGGAATTATGCAACAGAAATCACTAAACAATGATGCAGAATGATACAAACGAGTTGAATCAAGCAACAAGAAATAGATTCAATCAAATGTAAGAATCTTCAACATATTCTTGGAGTTCAATTTAACCGACCGAAGTTGAGGAAGCACTCAAATCTCAGGTCTGAGCTCTGATACCATTTTACAACTGATGATTATCAAGTTTGTAGAGAGAAGAAGAAGGTTTTCTTGAATATGTCAACTTGTATTATTAGAAGCTTAATTGCTTCTATTTATATGATACAATTCATATCCTATTTTACCAGTTGATTACATGTCTACTGAGTAATTCTATAACTAACTAACAAATCCTAAACTAATTAATAGAATGCTAATAATAATTTACAAGACTTGCTATTACTAGTAGTCTCTTTGTAGCTACTGCTACTCCTTTTATAGTTAGCAAAATCAAAATTTAGATTTATACCATAAGTTCTCATTTTTGATTTCCTCTTCCTTTTTGATATACTAAAAGGAAACATCAATTACTTGTAGTGCTAGTCTACAAATTTTATTATCTTGAAATTAGGGTTTTGGAATTTGAGGGGGAGAAGGTTTGAAAGACAGAATTTGGCTTATATTATTAACATTGAGAGGGGACATATCATTTTTGGGTTAGCATCTATCTCCTTTTTAATGTATGATCTTCCTCCCAAATCTGGTTTTGAGAACTAAAGCACTAATTTTGGGGTAATTTTATTCAATTCATTTAAGTGATAAAGAAAGTTCTTATAAAATGACATTAGTTTATAATATACTTAGACCTTTGTAGATTTTCTTAATGATATATGTTGGACTACATGAGGTTCTAAGTCGTGATTTTGATGATAAAAAATATATTAATATTAATGATCTTATCCTTAGTGATATTGTTAAGCTAATATGTGAAAGATCAAGATCAATAGAAGGTAAGTGAGCAAAAGAGGCAACTTAATCATTTAAATAATTAGAGGATAAAGAAAAGGAGTAAAGTGGAGCACATATACATATCAAAATTTAAACAAATTATTGTAATCCTTCTTATGACCTTACATTATTCATTATAATAAATACGGGCTTATTCATTGTATAATCATTTATATATAGGGAATAATGAACAAATCCTTTCATAATTAGGAGGAAATTCATTTTGATCTTTAAAGAAAATCTTTTGATCTTCAGGAAAACTTTTTACAACTTTTTTAATGGTTTAAATCAAGTTTTGACTAAATGTGTGTGTTTTAATTTTTGAAATAACTTAGTGGCTAAAAGTAAAGTTTAGATAACTTATTAAGTGAATAGTTACTGTTTGGCAATGTATATAGGCTAAACTATTCACTATTTAGACACTATTCATCAATTACATTGTTTACTTACCAAAAAATGTTCTTCGGTTAGTCGATGGTCTATCTAAAAAGTTACCAAGATGAAACTTCTCCTTTTAGGAAGCTTATACCCTAGCCAATGGTTGTTTGATAAGTTGAACATGCCCAAAAACTAGTTATTATAGTGCTTACTTTGTTTGTCTTGTGACTATTTGAGTTAGTTTGGATATAAGTACACCAAAATTGAATTATGAAAATAACATTTAGCATACTAAAGAGTAAGCCTTGAGAGGCTAAAGAGTTATTGTGTGCGTAAAATAACATATATTAAGCCTATATTCATTGGTATGAGCAAAAGAGGAAGTTTTTAAATTGCATAGTTGTGCAATTGTTGCGAAAAATTTTCTTAAAGTATGCTTTGTGAGCGTTCCTCTTTACCTTGAACAAGATTTGTAGAGAGTTCCTCTTTACATATGACAAAGAAGATATTATGCAGAAGGACATAAATGAAATATGAAATGTTATCCCTCTTAATATTTAGTTTTTTTATACTTATTTCATGTCTAAATGTAGTCATTACTTTTATGTTTTGAATTAGAATGCAAATGGAGGCGTTAATAGTAAAATAAAGATAATTGAGTAATTTTAGAAACGTTCGGCACTTCCTTTTAATCTAGGCCTAACTTTCTCATCCAAGCTATGAATGAGATAATTCAACATTTTATACAAATCTATAAAGAACTCTAAAAGTTCCATGTTTTGAGTTTTGAGAAATACTAGTTCTAAAAATTAAGGTAAAAAACTAAATTGAAGGAATAAGGGCATGTTCCACACTAAGGGGTTGGAAATGAAGACATGGGAAGAGAAAAGATCCAAAAAGAGACGTGGTCTTATCTTAGCCTTATGCCAGTATATAAAAGTTAAAAAAGACTTGTAATCTCACACAGGAGCATATTATAGCCCGTATCCTTCTTTACCAAAGTTATAAAAAGATTCGTGGTCTTAGACACAGGAGTATTTGAGCCCATATTTATTCTTAAATAAAATTAAAGAGATCCATAAATTGGGACATCATCATGTCCCATACTGTATCTATTAAAGAATTGACATAAAGCCCTCTATTTGAAAGAACCAAAAAACTTAATTATAGTTAGTTTTTGATATTAGATTTTTATAAGGTTTAGAATAATAGTTGTCTTTACTCCTTCTTTCTATTTCTAAGATATGACATTACTTGGCTAAACGTTTACAGTTGGTTGAACAAAATTGAAACCTTAGAATGTATTGAATAGTGAGATTTGTTTTATTTTTATTGTTTAATTTATATTTTGAGTATCAATTATTTTTATATATTCGTAATTCACAATTGATTCCAATGTTGAACATTTAAAATATGGATTAATTTATTCTTGTATTAGTGATCATTATACAATTCCCAAGGTGGATATGGACTCAACCAAGGTTTATTTTCTATTATTTTCTTTATATTTCAATTCACGTGGTCTTGTAGTTATATTTTTACAATTATTTTCACTATAGTGAAACTCCCTTTTTTTTATTGTTTGGAAAGCACAAATACATGCTAAGTACTCTTTGTGAGATTGACTCATGCTCTCGCTACTATATATATTCTTAAGAGAAAGGTAATGTTTTTGGGTATATATAATAACGCATCAAATTTTGATGTCATTGCCATTCTAGCTACTTTTCTGTTTTGGATTTTATTATCTTTAGTTTTCTTATTTTGCTATATATTCTTTTCTTACTTAATTGTGTATGCCTATGACAAGAGCTACTAATTAACTTGATTTATAATTTAATCTAGAGATAGGAAAAAATTCTTAAATTTTAAACAATGAGGCTAAACAAAGATTACAAAAGGTGAATTCAACTCAAAAGTTATTGTTTAATATATATTTAGAATCTTAAAAAGAAGAGACCATGGATGAATATAGGACTTGGAAAGAGCTTACTGCTCTTGATTTAAACCAATAACCCCTTTGTATTACTTTCCTGCCTTAGAGACCAATATCACTAGACTAATACATCTCTTATCATCTTTTTATGCTCTTGCAAGTGAAGATACACATAATCACACGATTGAGTTCTATGTGATATATACAAGTATGAAGCCCTCGAGGGTGACAAAGGAACAAGTCAAACTTTGGGCCTTTCTGTTCTTATTGAAAGATAAAACAAATGATTGAATCTATTACTTACCCTCTATAGTACTACGACATGGAATAAGATTATAAAGTTATTATTAAAGTGGTACTTTTTAGCTTTGAGAGTAGTTGTCATTTGAAAGGAAATTTTGGTGTAAGGCAACAAAATGGAAAACCATTATATGAATATTGAGAAAACTTCAATAAGCTATGTGCTAGCTGCACCCATTATCAAATTAGTAAGCAACTAGTTATCCAATACTTCTATGATAGATTTCCACCTATCGATAGGAGTACGGTTGGTGTTGTTAGTAGAGAAGACTTGATGGATAACATCCTGAAGGTTGTTATGAACTTGATTGCCAATATGGTAGAAAATTCTCCATTGAACCAATATTTAAGCACCCAAATAAGGTAAAAGTTTTTACACTTAGGTGAAAAATAAAACTTTTACTTATCTTGTTTATCAAATGACTACAAGTGATATACAGATAGTAAAAGCTTATGGGATTTGTTTAGAGATAGGGCATCCAATAGATATATATCCTCAATGCTTTAAGAGATGTCTGTTGTACAAACTAATACAGTATGGTGGATTTCTAAGATAACATTGAAGAAAATATAATCCATATTCAAACATATATAATCCACAAAGAAATCAACTTATGACTCAAGGTTAGATAGGATTCTAATAATGCAAGCAACTATATTCTTCTAGACAATAACCAAACTAGATTTTAATTTTGGTATGTCTTTGAAAAATATCATTAAATAGTTCCAAAAAGAGACAAGATCCAACTTTCATAGTTTAGAGATTCATATAAGCTACCTGGCAACTACAGTGAGTCAGATATGAGCTAAAGTTGAAGCCAAATTTCCCTCCTAAATGATTGCGAACCTAAAAGAAAATATAAGTGCAATGATTTTAAGAAATGGTAAATAGGTGGAGACTAGTAAAAATACCTCCTACATCATCAAAGAAAGAAAGAAAGAAGATTGTTACTATGAAAGATGATCTTTTAAACTATAATGAGGCATTAAGTCCTCCCCTTTTGATGATTATAAAC
>JAOQMM010166087.1:0-10627 GCA_027563515.1 Erythroxylum platyclados | reverse complement strand
CTACATAGTTTTGGAAGTTAGGAATTTATTATTTGGTAGTTGACGACAGTCTATCAGTAGACATCAAGTCATGCTTGGAAAACGGCTCCCCAATCCTAGTATTGAAACTTTAGCCTTGGCTGTAGGCAATGTTGGCAGCCATGGTAAGAAACCTGAAGAGAAGGCACAAGTCTGGTATGACTATTGTAACAAAGTAAAACATACCCAAGAAACCTGCTGGAAACTCCATGAGAAGCCTACCAATTGGAAGGGGTCTCATGAGGGTAAATTCAATAAAACCCCTGTTGCTAATGAGGTGGACACCGAACCATTCAGCCAAGAGTAGATTAATCAAATCCTAAAGTTGTTGAAACCTAAATCTGAATCCACAAGTGCCCCTAATGCCTCTGTTGCACAAACAGGTAGTAATCTTAATTCTTCTCAAGCCCTATTGTGTTCTTTCCCATACTATTCCACTCTTTGGATCATTGATTCAGGAGCTTCTAATCATATGATTAGTCATTCTTATCTATTTCATACTTACAATCCCTATTTTGGTCATGGAAAAATCCATACATGACATGGGTCTTTTTCTCCTATAGCTGAAAAAGGTTTGATTCACTTGTCTCCTAATATTTGCCTTAAATAAGTCCTTCATGTGCCTAAACTTAGGTGTAATCTTCTATCCGTTAGTAAACTTACTCAAGAATTTAATTGTACTATCACTTTCCTTTATTCTCATTGTGTGTTTCAGGACCAGACTACGAGGAGGATGATTGGCAATGCTAAACTTATAAATGGTCTCTACTACTTTGTTGAGGAAGACTCCAAGCATAAAGAAGCTCAATGCCTCAGTAGTATCCATTCTACCTCTATTAAGGAACCAATTTTGCTTTGGCATAATAGATTAGGCCATCCTAGCTTCCCGTATCTTAATAAAATGATGCCTTATTTGTTTAAATATGTTGATTGCTCAAAAATTCAGTGTGAACATTGCATTTTATCAAAAAGTCATAAAAAATTTTATACCTCTAAAACATATCAGCCTTCCAAACCTTTTTATTTGATTCATAGTGGTGTTTGGGGGCCTTTGCATATTAAAACAATCTCTGGTAAAAGATGGTTTGTGACCTTCATAGATGATCACACTAGACTTTGTTGGGTGCATCTATTAAGATAAAAATCTGAAGTTCCTCAAATATTTCAAAATTTTTATACTACGATTGAAACACAGTTTCACCAAATATTAGCATTCTTTGTTCTGATAATGGTACTGAATATTTCAAAGCAAGTCTTGGCACTTTTTTGAAAGGTAAAAGCATTTTTCATCAAACAACTTGTATTGACACACCTCAAAAAATTGGAATTGCTTAGAGAAAAAATAAACATTTACTTGAAATTTCTTGTGCCTTGATGTTTTGTATGAATGTTCCTAAATACTTGTGGGGTGAGGCTGTGATAACTGCTTCTTACTTAATCAAGAGAATGCCAAGCCATGTTTTAAACTATGTTTCTCCTCTTGATGTGTTTCACAAATCATTTCCAAACAATCGGTTGTTTTTTGCTTTACCTTCAAAGTTTTTGGATGTATTGTTTTTGTGCATATATCTATTGTCCAATCAAAAATTGATCCTAAGGCTGAAAAATGAGTCTTTGTTGGTTATGCTCATTCCCAAAAATTATACAAGTTCTATAATCCACAGTCTAGGAAAATTGTAGTCTCAACGGATATTCTGTTCTTAGAAAATCAAAAATTCTTTCTTCAGGGGGAGAGTCAGAGTAAAGAAGGGAATTTTTGGGATGTCACACCTTTATCTACTGTAATTATGGATCATAATCTACCAAGCAATACTGATTCCAAGATAGGGGGAGAAATGTTATAGTCAATTCCTAAAGAACAGACCAAAGAGCTTCGCGTTTATACTAAGAGAAAGAAAGTGGTAGAGAACCATCAGGTCCAACAATACAAATGCAAGGCCACTCAAACTCCTCGGAGAAGGAACCTGAAAACACATCCAGCATAGGTAATCCATCTGCTACCCTTGCTTTTGTTGTCTTGAACTTGATCAATCCATTCTTCATACTGACCCGACTGTTACTGATGTTCATGATGATTTATCTGCTGATTTCAGTCTTCCTATAGCTCTTAGGAAAGGAAAAAGATCTTGCATTAATCATCCCTTGTCAAACCACCTTTCCTACAGCAAACTATCACAAAACCACAGTTCATATGTTTCTAAAATTACTAACCTATTTATACCGAGAAACATTCAGGAGGCACTTGCTGATCTGGATTGGAAATCAGTTGTTATAGAGGAGATAGGGGCCTTTGAAAAGAATGGAACCTAGGAGTTAGTTGAAGTACCTAAGGGGACAAAGCTAATAGGATGCAACTGGTTGTTCACAGTAAAATTCTTGGCTGATGGAAGTGTGGAAAGACTGAATGTAAGGCTAGTTGCTAAGGGCTTCACTCAAACATATGGTATTGACTATCAAGAAACGTTTGCTCCAATGGCCAAGGTAAATACTATACGGTTTCTCTTATCTTTGGATGTGAATTTTGACTGGGCATTGCATCAACTTGATGTCAAGAATGCATTCTTAAATGGAGACCTTGATAAGAAGGTGTTCCTGAGCCTACCTCCAGGATTTGAAGAGACTTATTGGAAGAATAAGGTATGTAAGCTAAGAAAAGCTTTATGTGGCCTGAAGCAGTCACCAAGGTCATGGTTTGACAGATTTAGGAAGGCTGTGAAAAGCTATGGTTACTGTCAAAGTCAAGCAGATAACACCATGTTCTACAGGAGATCTAAGGAAGGTAAACTCTCTATTCTTATTGTATATGTGGATGATATAATTCTGACTAGAGATGTTGAAGATCTAAAGAGGTTGAAGATAAAGCTGGCTTAGGAATTTGAAATTAAAGATCTAAGACCTCTAAAGTTCTTCCTAGGTATGGAATTTGCTAAATTAAAGGAAGGCATCTTTGTGAATCAAAAGAATTATGTTCTAGATCTTCTCAATGAGACTGGACTACTCGGCTGTAAAACAACAAAAACTCCAGTTAAATCTAATGTCAAACTCACTCTTGTTAAACCTGAAAAAGTTGTTGATAAAGACCGATTTCAAAGACTTGTTGGAAGATTGATATATTTGTCTCATACTAGACCTGACATAGCATTTGCTGTGAGTTTGATAAGTCAATTTATGCATTCACCAAGTCAAGAACACTTTGATGCAATGTATAGGATCCTAAGATACCTAAAAGGTACTCCAGGACAGGGCCTGATGTTTCAGAAAAGGAACAATCTCCAAGTAGAAGAATACACTTATGCTGATTGGGCAGGAAGCTCTGTTGATAGAAGGATTATTTCAGGTTACTGTACATTTGTTGGAGGGAATTTGGTAACTTGGTGAAGTAAGAAACAAACGATTATAGCAAAAAGTAGTGCTAAAGCTGAGTTTAGGGCTCTAGCTTATGGAATTTGTGAAGCTTTATGGGTAAAAAGGGTATTGGAGGAGTTGAAGGTTCCTAGAAGGTATATTGTGATAATAAAGCTACAATTTCAATTGCACATAGTCCTGTCCTACACGACAGGACAAAACATATAGAAGTTGACAAACACTTTATTAAGGAGAAAATTGAAAATGGCACCATCTACATTCCATATGTTTCTACTTCTCAACAGGTGGCTGATATTCTTGAAAAATGGTTACTTAAGAAGCAGTTTAATTATCTAGTTGGCAAGCTGGGCATGCAAAACATTTTTAGACCAGCTTGAGGGGGAGTGTTGAGAGATATTCTTGGTGAATATTTGATTCCAATAAGTTAGCTAAATCAGATCGTGTATAACTGTAATTAGCTAAATCAAATCAGGACCTTATCATGTACAGCTATAAATTCCTAGAATAGAAACCTATAATGTCTATATATTATGTGGCAATGTAAAGTGAAAGAGGCTGAATACCTATTTCTCTGTTCAGATTCTATTTTCTACAAAAAATATTACCAACTATTTGTACGACTTTATATAGGTGTTTTCCATCTCTAGATCATGCTTAATAGTTTCCTTTCTAATAACGACAGTATTGTAAGTAAAGTTTTATACTTTGCCTCAACATTTGCGAAGTCTAAACAACCTTTGAAAATAATTCTTAAACCATATTATTCGCTTAAATAATGTGTATTATTCGCTTAAATAATGTGTATTATTATATCTTCTTCGAGCAATAATCACATTCGTAATAACTAACCTAAGATGATGATGACATATCTTAACTATGCAGTATTATGTACACATCTGGGTGCCCTTTTCATACAAGACATTTTCCTAAAGCAATTTTCAAGAATGAAAATTTTGTTATTAACTCACCATATAAATCATATATCAAATAAAAAATTATTTTATTAAAATAAGGGTTAATAAAAAATTCTAAACTTTACTCAATTTTGCAATTATAGTCCGAACTTTAAAATTTGGCATACTCAAAATTTCAATTTTTTTCAAATCTAACTCGATATTAATATCTCTGTTAATATTGCTGACGTGGCAAGCCATGTTAGACATAAATTTAATGGATTTTTCTTTCTCACCATCAATTTCTTCATTTTCTTTCATCTCCATAAACATAAGAACAAAACCCTGACATGCTTAACACGGTGGACACCGACTTATTGTATTTAAACCCTCACAAGTTTTGAAAATGTACTAAAATTTGCAAAAACATGCCTTCACAGGATTATATTGTTGATGTATATTTATATGAAGATGAGTTTGCTTAGTTATTATTTTTTCTATTTTCATATTGCAGATAGTTATCAGACATACTATACCTTTGAGTTTTTGGTATTCATTTTTCGCTATTAATCGGTAGACTTTCTAAGGTATATATGATGGAAATCAAGATCATCAATCTCACCAGGATGACTCCTTAATTGAGGTCAACAAAATTCTATAAGGTTTAAATCATTATGCATTACCTGATGTGAAACATAAGATAATGACTCCTCTTGCTTCCTTTGATTCTCCAAGTTGGAACTGGATATATCAACTCTGACTTCATTCTTTTTGTAGAGGTTTTTAGAAATTTCCTTGGTTATACCTTGGATGCCCGAGTAGGAATTTGCAGATGGAATGTTCCCTCTTTTCTTATGGCAGATAACTGTGCCTAGAATACCGATGTAAGTTATACCAGATGCTTTCTCAATCTTAAAAGGTTTTCAAATCAGTAAACCCTTCCCCTTTAAGTTCATATTATGACCAAATGCATCACCATTGTAGAAAGAGGACATAATTTTTTTTAGGTGAGTAATTATCCAATCCTGACCTACCATATGTTTATTGATTATCGTCATCATCATTAACGTATAATAAGTAGAAGTTATAGCATATTTTACACCCATATTTTATATTGTTTTAAATTATTTACATAGCATATTTAGGCAAAAATAGCTACATTTTACTATTATTAACCTAAGTCGTTTAGTTCCATATTTTGTTTCTAAAAGGGGTTTAAACTGTACTAAGTATTTTCTTATAGACTTGGCAGACTTAAGAAAAGTAATTTAGAAGAAAACTTGGCCCAAAATGAAGTTCAGCCTAGAATTAAGCAGTAGCTCACTAGAAAAATAGCCTAGTAGTAGCGGAAAAATTCCAACCCATAATTAAGTAACAGCCTAACAGAAAACCAGCCCAAAAACTAAGAAACAGCTAAGCAGAGAAAAGCAAAACACGCAGAAGAAGACAAACGCAGTAAACAGTCCAATATAATAACCGAGTAGTAGCCAAAACAACTAAAAGGGACCAAAACAACGCAACAGACAGGAGCAAAATGCGCAGCTGATAGGAGCCATGAAAATGCAAACACAGAAGAAATGCAGAGGACCAAAACATAAGGCAATAAAAAGAAGAGGAGTAAAATGAAGTGAACAACCAAAGAAAAGAAAAACACAATAGAAACTAGTGTCAGGGGGAGAAAGAGACTCTCCCACCCAACTTTATCTCCATCAAATCTTCTTAAAATAGAAGATATAAGTAGAAACTCATTGATTTTTCGTGAGCTTATAAAAATGATGGAGCAGCAAGGAAGAGGGCAACAAGCATCCACGTGACGAAAGGAGCTCTCCAAGAGGTTAGGCACTCTTCCAAGGTAGGTTGAAGTGAGGAGTTGTTCTAACGAGTGATTGGGGGTGAAAGGGAATCAATTCCCACCTATTTTGAACTAGTTCAAAGTTAGTGGAGGGATTTTTCAGACCTTAAAAGGGCTAGTCTGGGGTAGGAAAACTTTAATGAGTTTTTTTGAACCTTATTCCCCTTATTTCTAATTTTCCAGGCTTTAGTTATGATTAATTGTTGAATTCTAGTTTAGATATGCAATCTTAAGTATTTAGGATATCATCATTCTAGATTAATTCAAGTTATTCTGAGACAATTTAATATTATCAGCTGTTGGAATTTCTGATTGTATTTATTCATGTTCTTATTTGATTGGATAAATCCTTGATTATGCGAATCTGATAAGTAGAATTAGTGATTCATTTGGAATTGTATAGGCTAGAATTTAGATGTTTGTTAGATAAATTTTGGTTGTTGATTGAGTTTCCTTGTGCTTAAAATATTTTGATGCTAGAATTGAGCTAGTTCAATTTCTAAGAGTGAAAAGGAACGAGTTGGAACTAGTTGGTTGGTTCTCTACATTCAACTTGTTAAATGTCTCAGATCATCTCCGATATGTCGAAATTGCATAACTAAACTAAAAGTTAAAGCTTGCTTGTTCATTTGTAAATATTAGGTAAGATCTATGTTTTACTTCTTTGATTTCTAAACTAGATTTGAACCTCAACCCCCACCCCCTCTTTTTATATACATTTTAGTTTAGCTAAATTTATAAGTGTCATTATTACAATTGTTTTAATTTTCAGATTTTTCCTAATTTTAGCTCATTGATAAAGTTTAACTTATATTTGAGGACAATTAGATGAAATCTTTACTTGAGTTGCATTATGTATGCTTAATCTCGTCTCAACTTGAAAAATAGCATAGCTTAATGTATTATGCTCAAAAGAACTATGTATTGAATATTACATACGAAAATGTTGATCAAAAAATGATTAATATGGTAATAAAAGATTTGGAATTTTTCTTTTAATGGTTCATTTGTTTATAGAAAGTTTATTTTATTAGTTGAATTATGTAAAGATATGTGTCCTGATTGAATTAAATGTGTAAACGCCAAATTAGGATTACTTTAAAAGTATTACAAGATGAAATAGGGGTTGTCCAACAGAAAATTGTGAGGATTTGTATAATTGATTTCACCGTTAAAAATTCCAGCATTATATATATTTTGATGAGCATTATTTGTGTCAAAGAAAATAATTTTCCAGCTCTTGAATATTTATTATGTTGTTCTAAAAACGTATTATAAGTTTGTTTTCTTAAGTTTTGATTTTGTATCTTACTAATGTGGTTAAAAAAAAATATTGTGTGTTAATGCATTGGTGATGTTTATATTTTGTTATAGAATTCCTTTCATATGAGCAAAATTATAAGGATGTAACTGTCTCTTTTAAAAGTATTATAATAAATAAACTAAATTAATATATTAACTTTCCTCGTGAGATCCACTCTTATTTGTTATATGCTAATTTGTTTAATAAATTAAAAGTAAAATAAAGATTTAATTTGTATACGCCTAACGACACATATCAATTTACTTGTTTGCTGGAAGTTCAATATCAAACTTTCTCTGCAACTTTTTTGATCTGGCTCCAAAAGTTTCATCATCCTCAAACCTTAATGCTTTTTGGGGATTACTATAACCAGATTGCATAATCTTCTCATTCATGTAACTAATTGGTGGTTGGATATTATCAGCATCTAATGTAAATGGCATAAAACAATTAAAATTTGCGAAAAGAGAATTTAGATGTCGATTCTTTCTTTCATCTTCTGAAGAAAAGGTGAAAGAACTTGACTTTGATTATCCTACAGTATGTAGAGGCATTTGTGAGGGTTTTGTTCTTATCTTTATGGAGAAACAGGTGAAAGAACTTGACTCTGATTATTTGGCTGCATTAAGGTGATGTCCTGCTAAGCGCGTTGGAGTTTTGTTCTTATGTTTATGGAGATGAAAGAAAATAAAGAAATTGATGGTAAGAAAGAAAACCCATTAAATTTATGTTTAATATAGCTTGTCACGTTAGCAATGTTAATGGAGTTATTAACATCAGACTAGATTTGAAAAAATTAAAAGTTCGAGTATGTAATTGTCACTTTTTAAAGTTCAAATTATAATAAAAAAATTGAGTAAAATTTGAGATTTTTTGTAATTAATTCTTAAAATAATAAGAAACATATACAAATAAGAAGTAACATGAAATCCAATTCATTTACTTATTTTTAACAAATTTATTATTGACCTAATCAAATTAACTATTATCATCCAATTGTTTTTAAGTAACTAGATTGACTTAGCATGCATCTCAAACTATTTATTTGTAATAACATTAAAGGTCCATTTAAGCATAACTTTAGTTAGATCTACGCGGCTTCGACCCATTATCCTTCCACTACTGAAAGTGGGTCCACGAGGCCCATGTCTTCACGTAGACCACATGTACCAAATCGAGGCTTTGAATGGATAGGTTGTGCCCATGCTTCGGCTATATTTCACCCTTTGGAGTGGTCTTACGTCCCATCATAATAATACATACAGTTGTTATTATTTAGGTAGTACTTGAAATGTGCACGACTATAAATTACTTCTAGAGAAGCTTTTCCTATCTTATGAACAGCGTCGATCTTTCCTAGGAATCAACTTATAATTATGGTGTTTGATCATGCCAATACACAAATTTTTTATATTTAATTTTGTGCAACCTTTTTTAACTCATTTGTAATATAATTTCATCCCATCAAATTCTATATAAATACAATTATATTTTATTTCATTCAATTTATTTTAATATGTTTATTTTTATTTTTATAACATTTAGCTTGTATTGCATTTTACGATATTGGATATAATTTTATTGTTAACACTATCAAATTTATTCATTTTAAGTCTTTATTAATTTTATTAAAATTATAAATATAGATAATTATCTATAATAGATTTTAATTAATGACTAACTTCTTAATTGGACTCTTTACACTTACACTTTATTTTAGCTTTGATTAATTAGGTTTATTATGAAATTCTCATTTAATTTTGATGAAGTTGGGAAAACAATAAAAGGGGGAGTTAATATGGGAAATTGGGTATTTTTCAAATGTTTGGGGAATCCAAATAGAAATTTGTTAGCTATTTAGATCTACGGATTGAATTAAGGCATTATCCATAACCCTTTATAAACACTACTTTTGGTGTAGAACAGGAAGAGGTATTAGGGAGCCTTAAAAGGAGAAAAACTTATAAAGAAAATGAAATGTCACTAATATTTTCAAATACCCTTTCTTAGCTATCTTCTCATCTTTACGCTTTGGTCGCCATTGTTTTCTCTATTCTCTATCAGCTACTCTAATCTCTCTTATTTATGTCAATGATATCACAACATTCTCAGTAGCTTTTGATGGTCTTCGTGCTAGTGTTAAATTACGATCAACCTTATTATATAAAATCCTTCTCTCTCAATGACACCAGGCCCGGCCCTAGGCAAAGGCAGAAAGGGCACCTACCCAGGGCACACTCTTGACCTACCCCTATTTTGCCTCATTTTGTTCTTTATGAAGACTTACTCTTGACACTTATAAATAACAAAAGGAGGCAAATAGGGCCCTTATTTTACTTTTCCTAGGGAATATAAAACATTAAGAACGGGCCTGGGTGACACCATAAGCTATAACTAGGCTCATCATTTGCTTCTTCTTTCTTAAGAACTCATGCCAAAAAACATTATCAGTGAAGAAGATCGCTACATCCAAATTAAGACAAATATTAAATACGTGAAAGGATTATGTATAAGCGACCCTTGTTTCACATAATTCTGGAGAAAGGATAAAGAGATTAATAAATGATGGGTTTGACCTTTATTAAACTAGGAATTGACATCTTTAATCCAAATAGAAGCCTAAGAGAACGTTAGACATCTAAGAAAATAACATCTATTTCAAACATAAGCCTAACTTGTTTTGTGGAATAAATATGCCTATTATCCCGACATCTTTATAAACTTCATTTTGGCCTCAAAAATTTAGATCATATTTGTTAGAATTCATATTAGGGAAAACAACCACTTGTGTCTCAAATCAAGATGACTATAACCTAGGTGATTATTTTTAAGATTAAATTGGATAATGGACTTAGTTTAAAAGGACCACACTGGAAGCCCAAATTAAAATCAATTTAAAAAGTGGTGAAGCTTGTGAAAGTGGCCCACTCGCTTGTCCGGCCCACTCGCTTATCAAGCACGTTAGCATGAGGGTGTTCCCGCTCTTAAACCTTAGCCTACTTCTACCCCGGCTCTCTTCCTCCGTCTTCCGTTTCGCTTTCCAACAAACTCCAAAGTAACAACTCAAGGTACCCGCACATCTGTCCGCACTGGCAAGCTGCCTACGCTTAGGACTTGGTCACACGTCTTGGAACCGGGCTGATGGAGTATATCTGCCAAGCTACAAAGCAATGGGCTGGACCAATGCGAGTGCAT
>JAOQMM010166041.1:0-10630 GCA_027563515.1 Erythroxylum platyclados | reverse complement strand
GTAGGAGAGTTTTTTAACTCTCAAACGATGTTCCCTCATTTTAATTTTATTTATTTATTTAAATTTTCAAAAAAAAAAGAATATAGCATCCTGATTGCTAGCAATTTGTTGGCATTTTATAAAAATTAAAGGCATTAGTCATGAAGAATTAAGCTACCATTTATGTTGTGTAGTATAGAGAAGGGTTGTAGTAGCACAATAGAATAACTTTTGTCATATTTATTTTCTTGATCTATTTCACATTATTTATCCAATGTCCTTACATTTTTCTGTATTCCTTCCCAGTAAAAAAGATCTTGAAGTCTTTTAAAGGTTGAAAATATTCTTAAATGTCCTCTACTGGCTCTTTTATGGACCATGATAAAAATTTTAGACCTCAATCCAAAGTTACAATCCACTACTAATTTTCCTTTCCACTTCAAGTATTATTTTGTCAATAGTAGTTTTTAAAATTTAGCATGTCCTTTGACAAATTGGAAGTAAACTCTTTGATAGTGCTATCTGTCAGAGAGTAATAATATTGATGCCTTTATTCCATTGTATTGCTCCCTATCTATACAGATGCGAAGAGGATTTTATATTATAGCATAAGCTAAGGGATTTTACAGCTATAACAACTTCGTAATCTAAGGGATTTGTAAAACTTTGTTTTCTTTCCTAAATAACAAACATTAATGACTCATATAAACACTCCCCCTCAAGTTGGAGTGTAGATATCTCAAAGTCCCAACTTGTCGAGTGAGTCATGAAATTGCCTACTGGACACTGCCTTGGTAAGTATATCTTCCAGCTGGTCTTCTGATTTGACGAATGGAAATCGAATGATTTTTTCCTCCAGTTTGTGTTTAATGAAATGCCTATCCACTTCCATATGCTTGGTACGATCATATTGGATAGCGTTGTGAGATATGTTGATGGTTGCCTTGTTATCACAGAACATATTCATTTCAGAGGTAGGACCAAATTCAATCTCTATTAACAACCTTTGAAGCCACAAAAGTTCACACAATCCTATAGCCATTCCTTTGAATTCAACTTCAACACTGGACAATGCTACCATAGTTTGCTTCTTGCTTCACCATGTGACTAAATTTCCTCCCACAAAAGTGAAGTAGCCTAAAGTGGATTTTCTATCCACAGTATTCCTTGCCCAATCTGCATATGTGTATTCTTCAATGCTTAAATGACCATTCTTAGTGAACATCAACCCTTTTCCCAGTAAACCTTTTAGATAGCGGAGAATTCGAATTACAGCACCCATATGGTTTTCTCTTAGACAGTGTATAGACTGGCTTACTATGCTCACGACATAGGCAATATCTAAACGAGTATGGGACAAATAGATACGCTTACCTACTAGCCTTTGGTATCTTTCTTTATCGATCGGTATTTGGCCTGAACTAATCCTAAGTCCATGATCTTGAACTATTGGAGTGTCTGATGGTTTATATTCCAATAATCCTACTTTTGACAGGAAATTCAATATATATTTTCTTTGCGAGAGAAATATGCCTCTTTGCGATCTTGCCACCTCTATCCCTAAAAAATACTAATAAATTCAATTGACAGTTGCTTTTAAAGTCTTGAAATTTCCTCTACATCATCTCCTATGATAATCATGTCATCTACGTAAATAAGTATAGTAGTCACTTTTCCTTGTCGATGCTTTAGGAAGAGTGTATGGTCTGAATTAATTTGGTGGTAGCCATATTTTCTCATAGTAGAGCTGAATCGGCCAAACCATGCTTGTGGTGACTATTTTAAGCCATGCAAGGCCCGTTCTAGCTTACATACAAACTTAGTCTCTGAAGGTACCCTATAACCTGA
This sequence comes from Erythroxylum platyclados, assembly GCA_027563515.1. Taxonomy (NCBI): domain Eukaryota; kingdom Viridiplantae; phylum Streptophyta; class Magnoliopsida; order Malpighiales; family Erythroxylaceae; genus Erythroxylum; species Erythroxylum platyclados. The sequence continues at coordinate 8,803 of JAOQMM010166041.1, read as the reverse complement.
CGGGTTGTCCATGTAGACTTCTTCTTTAAGGTCACCATAGAGAAAGGCATTTTTTACATCGAGTTGATATAATGCCTAATCTAAGTTTGCTGCAAGAGACAACAAAGCTCTAACATTATTTAGTTTTGCTACCGGTGAGAATGTTTCCCAATAGTCTATGCCATATGTTTGTGTGAACCCCTTTGCCACAAGCTTTGCCTTGTACCGATCAATTAATCCATCTGCCTTGTATTTTATAACAAATACCCATTTACATCTGACTAGCTTGTTTCCTTTTAGTAGAGGGACCAACTTCCAAGTATTTTTTTTTTGCAAAGCCTTTAGCTCCTCTTATATTGGTTATGCCCACTTTGGACCAGTTAAAGCTTCTTTAACACTCCTTGGGGTGTGGCAAAAGGACAAGGTCTATATAAAAGTCTTGATAGTTTCTGGCAAATTATGGGTGGACATATAGTTTGCAATTGGATACTTTGTCTTATCTCTTCCTCATCAGGAGATTACCTGTTGGGTGGTCTTCTACGGTTCTGTCTAGGAAGCAAAACATATCTAACAGGAGTATTCAAGGTATTAGCATCAGTGATAGGAGAGCTTACCTTAGGAATATTCTTAGTAGGTGGAAATTCTTTAGGTACTGAGGAAAGAGGAGGGATAGCAAGCTCTTCACTGTCAGGTTGTTGTATAATCAATGTAGTAGGCTCTTCTAAAATAACCGATGTAGTAGACTCTTTATTGTTAAGTATATTTTTGGCATTGGCAAACTCATGTTCTATTTCCCCTTTTTCAGTTTCCACTTTTGTTGCTATCTCACTTCCTAGTCATTAATCGGTTTGGCTCTTCACTTATAGACTACATCGGAAGAGCTAAATTAGATTTTGTGTTTTGAAAGAACATCTTAAATTCGAGGAAAGTAACATCTATGGAGATGTAGGTGTGATTAGTTGTAGGATCAAAGCACCTATACCCCTTTTTGTGAAGGCCATAACCCAAAAATAAATACTAGTCGATACATGGATCCAACTTAGTGTGTTGGTTTTTGTGGAGATGAACAAATGCAACAAAACCGAAGATGCGAGGAGGAAACATAAGAACTATGGGTAGAGAAACTTGAGTCGATAAGGTCTATAATAGAGTCTGGAAATTTAAGATTTTTGAAGGTATCTAATTTAGCAAGTACACCACTGTGGTAATCGCATTGTCCCAATGATGACTAGGGACGTGTGTTCCGAGAAGTAAGGCACGAGTAGTCTCTAAAATATTTCAATTTTTCCTCTCAGTGATGCCATTTTGTTGTGGGTTTTGAGAGCATGATGTTTCGTAGAGAAGGACATGGTGTTGAAAATAAGTCTGATATTGGTGATTAATAAACTCTCCACCATTATCTGAACATAAAATCTGCATTTTTGCTGAGAATTAAGCTTGTATCATGTTATGAAATGAATGGAAAATAGAAAACACTTCATCTTTAGTCTTTATTTTGTAGAGCCATATCATGTGAGTGCAATCATTAACAAAAATCACAAACTAGTGGTGACCAAATGAAGTAGTTACTGGGGAGGGTCCCTACACGTCAGAATGTATTAAGGAGAAAGGAATAATACTTTTATTCAAACTTGTTGGATAGAAAACTTTATGACTCTTAGCCATAATACATATTTCATATTTAAGGTCCTCAGTTTGTACATGGGAAAAAAAGATTTGGAAATAAATACCGCAAATAACTATGATGGGTGCCCCAATCGATAATGCCATAGCCATATTTGTCGTTCTTTGCTACTGACATGATGTTGCACTTGATTCGCTTGACTTGGACTAAAGTCATCCATATAATACAACCCCCCTCTCTTAGTACCATGCCCAATTATCGCCTTACTGAGAATATCCTAAATAAGATAAAATGTAGGATAGATTAATACTACACAATTGAGTTCTTCAGTAACTTGACTCACTGACATAATTTATTTGATAAAGATGGAACCAAAAGAGTATGAGATAAGGATAGAGATGGTGATAGATATACGATTCTAGCCCCAGTGACTGGTATGCAACTCTATTGGCGTTTGTGATGCAATTTCGTCATGGCAATGTCATATGAGAGAAGTCACTAGAATCATAGGTCATATGGTCTATAGCCCTTGTGTCGATAATCCAGTCATCATTAGTAGGAGCATTAGAGGCATATAGGGCTTGTCCATAGTTACCTTGAGCAACATTAAAGGCAGAAGATTCTATCGAGGGAATGAGAAATAAGTGAGGTTTTTCGGTGACTATAACAGCTCGGCCTATGCTTTCTATAATATCCATTATAATGTCTCACTTTTTTCATACTTGTATTTCATGCCACTAATCAGGATACCTATGTAGTTTGAATCAGGTATGTTGGGTGTGCTTTGTATTTCCATAGTGAGTGCACTTTCCTCCATTAGATTGACCCTTTATTTTGGTTAATGACTTCATCAAATATGGCTGACTAGATTTAAATCCTTTGGTGGCCATAACAGCACCATTAGGAGGATTTGTCATTCTAGATATCATCACAACTTGTCGAGTATTTTCCCTCTGAACGTATGCATAAGCATGCTTAATAGTAGGGAAGGGCTTTTGCTGGAGAACGTCACTGCTAATATTATCGATCCTATCATCTAACCCATCTAAGAAAGTATAGACTCTTTCCTTTTGTAAGAGAGAGTTATATTTCTATATATCTAATATGCATTCCATTGGATTAGGGTGACGAAAGTCAATTTCTCGCCATAGCCCTTGTAGATCATTATAATATTTCTCTATGCTTTTGCCTGCTTGTCGCATTCGAGTTACACACCATCGGAGGTCATATACTTGCAATGAGTCAGATCCATCAAAATATGTTGTAGCAATAAAATCCCAAACCTGTTTAGCTATCGAGAATCGAACGAAATTCCTAACCAAGGAGGGTTCCGTCTATTTGATCAACTATCCTTTTACAATGACATTTTCTATTCACCATTGTGGTAGGATAAGTCTATCTTTGGTGGCTGTTGGAGATCTCTATTGATATATTCCAGTTTATCTTTGCCTGAGATATACATCTCAACAACCTGGGACCACAAGGCATAGTTAGAACCATCTAACTTGATGCTTATTGGAGCTGTGGGGAAATCAGTGATGGGTGAGGTCTGGGTTTGCATCATAACTTCAGTTATTTTGGTTGTCAGATTGTCAAGCAAGGATTCAGTTGAGGTGGGTGGTAGTACTTTTTTTGGATAGTCTTCCATGGTTTTGAGCGGTCTGTATTGCTTTTCTAAGTTGGTTCATAGGAAACTCAAAGAGTGTTGCTCTAATACGATGTCAAAGAGTAATAATAGTGATGCGTTTATTCCATTGTATTGTTCCCTATATATACAAATGCAAAGATGATTTTATATTGTCACATAAATTAAGGGATTTTACAACTATAACAACTTTATAATCTAAGGGATTTGTACAACTTTGTTTTCTTTCTTAAATAACAAACATTAATGACTCATGCCGACACCATCTTTAGCCTAACTCTTCTTAATGTCTGTTAGAAGCTTTGTTTATACCTGTGATAATATCATAGTGAATAAATTCCACACAACTCACATTGTTTTCATGTATAACATTTTGGAATAGAGCATTAGTTATCACATTCTTTTTTTCCTAAGAAATGTTTGGGTCAGTATATATCACAAAAGAATTCGCATTTATGTAATGATGTCAATACTTAATGGCCACCGCTGCAATTGGAAGTTCCTTCTCATACACTAATAAGGCACAGTTCTTATAAGCTAGGAGCTTACTTACATACACTAGAGGATGCTAGTCTTATATGAGTAATACTCTTAACCTTACTGCACAAGCTTCCATTTCAATAGCTAAAAAAAAGGCTACTCTATTTAAAAGCATAAGGTTTGATAAATCCCATATACTATAATTAATGGCTTAACTCCTAGTACCAAAATACTTAACGAGTCTCTTATAGTTCTCTTATAGTTTAATGTAATAAAGCTCCTAATTTTATTTGTTATAACTCCACTTTTGGTATCCCTCCAATAGATAACTCCTATAATTAGTCAAAGTCAACGTGCTCCGATGTACAAGACTCCCCGCTTTGTGAGGGTAGAGGGAGGGTCATCAATGTATGTAGCCTTTCCTTTGTAATTTTTACAAAGAGACTATTTCGTGATTTGAACCTGTGATGTTATGGTCGCAAAGAAACAACTTTTACTAGTTGCTCTAAAGGAGCAACTTTTTACAACTCCTATGATTAGTGATTTGGGGAATTGTGTAAATGAAGCATGCATAATTGATTGCTTATTTGTGATTTAGCTAGTAACTTTTCAAATTTTTTGGTGCTTACTATTTTAGATTAATTGAGAGGACCTCATTTCAAAAGTACCTATTTTCTATTGCGAGGAGTATGAGTTGTTTTCTAAAATTACAAAGAATTCCTCTAATGTAGACAACTAGTGGACCCCTAACACTGTATCACATCCTTCTAAGGGTAATAACAAGATATCAATAATAAATTTAATACCTTGTAAGGTCCATTCAAAGTTTTTGAATAATTATATACAAAGGTAATTATGATCCTCCTCCCACCACCTAACATTATTGACATTCATCCATTCGTAATCTCATTTTCTCAATTAAGTTAATATCCCAAAATTATAAGTGCTACCATTGTCTATCAAAATATTCAAAAATTTCCTTATATGGCACCCCATCATTCTCGCTTGTTTATACCCTTTTAATAATACTTATGACATAGCTTTTAGAGAGATTAGACATTTTCTGTCTTCACCACACTTGGATAAGCTAGCTTTAGCTATCTTTAGTTCAGCTCCTTCCTTATCCTATACCATAAATAAGTTCCACTACTTCTTCCTTCATTTATATCATGTGTAATTTCTCGTCACACTAAAAGCAGTCCTTTCGCCTTTTATCTTCATATTCCTTACTAATAAGTAAGTTTTTTAAATTATTTTTAAAATAAATTTAGTGCTTAAATACAGTAATAAGTGTAACAATCTAGAGGTTATAACATGTTTATTTAATGGGTAAGTTAATGGTGAAGCAATTGAGGTAGGAGTTTTTTGTTTCAAGAGTCCTAATATCTTTATTGTATAGCAAATAGAAGCAATAGCTTCTTATGTGTTGGCTAGAACATATGTTTATTACAATATCTAGGGATTCAAAAGTTTTACATGTAGTTCAATTTCTTTTTTCAATTTTTTTAAAAAATAAAATCAAATAGAGCTCAGGAATTTGCAATTTATTATAGTATCTATCAAAGAATGTGCAATACTATTTAATTATTCCTGTTTGATGTAAGCCATTAAATTTGCTCATTGGATCCTTAAAAAGCTTCACCTTAAAATCTATGTGTTAACATTTCAATGTATTCACCCTATGTTGGTTGCACTACTGTCAAAATCTTATCCCATATATAATTGATGGCATTATCTCATAATTCCTTTCATGCACACATTTACAATATTAAACTTAATTTCTGAAGGTGTTCGATTAATCTAAAAAAATTATTCTACATGATAAATCTAACTATGAATATTATTCCATCAAATGTAGGGAACTATATTTTGCTAAACTTGGTGGGAATCATATAGTGTTGATTCGTTATGCCTGAGTCTTCATTCTTTCCTTCTATTGGTGCATTTGAAGATTATGGCTAAGAAAGAGGATTATGTATAAACACATGTTGTTGGAACAACTCATTGAGCTTGCTCATCTTCTGGCTCTGTTACAGTTGAATATCCTAGAGATTCAGTTTAGTGTCCGACATTTCTTTTTGCATCTCATGTATTTGAACTTGCAATGACTCGTCCATTCTTTGATGATCTTGTCTATAGGTACTGTCTGCCATTCTGATCATCCAAATTCTCCCCTTAATACAAAAACAAGTTGAACTTGCTTCATTAAAGGCCATGGTCGGTGTTCTAATACTGAATGTTACTGGAGTTTGTCTTCCAACATGATTGTCGTTGAGATAATAAAATTGAAATTCTAAATATTAATTCCATAAAAATAAAAATGGTTATTAGAAGTATTATAACGATTGCTACTTCCATAACAAACATTTGATCTAACCACATATGCATCTCACAATGGTTATTTAATATAGGAACATTTGAAACGAAGCGACGTAGGCTTGTTAACATACACGGTGTAGGCTTATTAATATACACAACGTAGTTTTGAGTTGATGTTTCTTCATTCTATATGTATCATAGACAACGATAAATTATCTATTGGGTTATAATTTTTTATAAGTTTTTAAAATATTTTCTCTCTCCTCTCTTCTTTTTGATACGAGTTTTTATATTCACCTTCTATGTAGAATATCAAAACTATTATGTTTTCTTCATTATCAGGTACTTTTTTTAAATAAGAGTTACCATCATAATACTATCTAATCAATATTTTAAGAAATTAAATTTGAATTATATAATATTTTAAAATTATTTGTTTATGTGAAATAACTTAATTTATAATATCTTATATATGTTAAAAATATAATTTGAACTTTAGAGTTTCTAGAGTTCTCTTGCAAAATAACTTTTTATTCTAGAATTACAATATATAGCTATGATTTATTTCTAGAATAGTCTTGTTAATAGATAATGCCTACAACACTAGATTTTTCTAGAGAGTATTTAATAAGTTAGTAAGGTAGAAATGTGTTAGGCATTTAAGTAGTAGTTCTAAAGTAATCCTAAGCTCCCTATAAATACTTGTTGTGTGAAGCATTTTATGCAAGTCAAAAAACTTGAGTAACAAATCCTCCTCTCTAATTCACTCTTCCACCTTCCTATAAAATGGTATCAGAGCTTAATTAGTTCAGAAAATTTAGAGTGTGTGTTTTAAAAAAAATAGTTGATAAGTTGTGAGAAAAAGAGTGAGAAATGACCAATTTTGATATGGTTTCATTCCAATATCCTTGTCTTACAAAAGATAACTATGCGAATTGGTGTCTTTGAATGAAAGCCTTGTTAGGCTCACATGATGCATGGGAGATAATAGAGAAGGAGTATGAGAAGCCACAAGATGAAGGAGCTTTGTCTAAAAAATGCAAGAAATGAATTGGTGAAGATAAGGAAGCAGGATCACCAAGCCCTCACCATCATCCCCCAATGTTTGGATGATTCAATGTTTGCAAAGGTGGCTGATGCAACTACCTCAAAAGAAGCTTGGGAGATCTTGCAAAAGTCTTTTCAAGGAATAGAGAAGGTAAGGAAAGTAAGCCTTCAATCTCTAAGAACGAATTTTGACGCAACGAAGATGTAGGAATCCTAATCAATTTCATATTGTTGCATGAAGGCAAAGACGATAACAAATCAAATGAAGAGATGTGAAGAGTTGTTAGAGGATGTTTGTGTGATGGAGAAGATCCTTCGAACTCTTACTCCAAAATTCGACTATGTGGTGTGCTCTATTGAAGAACGGAAAAATTTGGAGGAGATGACTATTAAGCAACTAGAGGGGAGCTTGCAAGCCCATGAAGATAAGATAAATAGAAGACAAGGAGAAGTATTGGACTATTTGAAGGAAGATAAAGGAGAAAGTCCACGAGGTCATGGACAAAGAAGAGGACGAGGTCATGGACGTGGCCAAGGTGGAATAGGAAGAGGTAGCCAAGACAACTTCAATGATGGGGCGAGAGACTTCCAATCAAGTAGAGGTCGTAGAAGTATAAGAGGTAGAGGATGAGGCTATAATTTGAAGATAAATGAAAGGAGGTATGAAAAATCCAACATTGAGTGCTACAATTATCATAAGTTTGGCCATTATTCTTAGGAATGCCATAGTTCTTCTTCGACCCCTATTTTACGCCTCCTTCTTCAACCCTAATCCTATATCTTAACATTTCTTCTTATTTTCCACCTTTCTCTCTCTAAGCCTTAGCCTCCACTCCAATACTCTCTTCCTTCTCTCTTCACTTTCTTTAGATCTCTCACTTGTTTTTACTTCTTTAATCTAGATTTTACTCCCTTCTTCATATATTTCACAACTTCCATATATATTTTACATTTTGGAAGTAGTTTTTACATAATTTGGTGCTTATTTTCTCCATTCACATTTTTTGGTGTTTTTGGTTTATTTTGCAGGTTTACAATTACTAATGGGGCTAAGAATCAAGCAAAGTGCAAAACACTCGCAATCTAAAGGAAAAGCACCAAAGGCAGCGAGTGGAGCACAGGATAAGGCAACAAAATTTGGAGCTTCTTTTTCGATTTATTCAGAAGGCGGAGGTATCCTATTTTGAACTCTTCACTCTAGGGTTATTAGTGCTCCTAAGTATTTCGATTTGGATATTTTGGATAATCTAGGCTTAAAGGACAAGGTTGAGACTTTGAGTAGTAACATTCAAGGGATAAGTCTATTACGTTTGACTACATAATGTATAAAGAATTGACCCTTGAATTTTATACTACTCTTCAATTTGCATTGTGGGATCCAATTGAATTTTATTTTCGGTTGAGAGGTCAACCTTACCATTTGAATTATGATGTTTTAGCCGAAATTAGTGGATTTCCTCATTCAAACATAATTGAAAAACATGATGATTTTTGCGCCATAAGGTACGGGAAACTTCTAATAGGGTTAGATCATTTTATTGTGACAAATGCACATAATAACGTCATCCTTACTCTTGAACATTTGTTATTGCATAAGTTTATGAGTCAAACTGCGTTCGATAAAACAAAAAGAGACAATTATGATAAAAATTGTTTTTATTAATTTTCTTGAAGCAGATGAATAATATGATGTTGCCACGTGATTTAGA
>JAOQMM010165921.1:0-10640 GCA_027563515.1 Erythroxylum platyclados | reverse complement strand
AACTTTCATCACTTGGATACAATAATGCATCAAGGCAGTTTCTTTCAAGATTTTAAAAAATGGAGTTCCTACATAGACTATCAAAGGTGGAAAAGGAATCAAATAAGGGGACCCCCTTTCCCTTTATCTCTTCTTACCTACTATGGAGGTTCTCAACTAACTGCTGATTAGAGTGGTGGACAGAAATCCCAAGTTCAAGTTTCATGGTAAATGCAAGAAGCTGAACATTATTAGTTTGTGCTTTGCTAATGATCCTTTCTTATTCTCTAAGGCTGACTGCAATTCTATCACATCTCTCAAAACTATCGTTCATATGTTCACCAATTTGTCTGGTCTTTCTATCAACTACAATAAAAGTGCTCTATACATTTCTAAAAGTGCTTCTAGCATAACTTCTTCTCTTGCTTATATTTCTGGTTTCAAGATTCAACAACTTCCTGTATTCTATCTAGGAATACCTATATCATCATTAATTCCCTCCCTCAGTGACTACAAATTCCTAATAGATAGAATTACTAATAGAATCTATTGTTGGAGTCATAAGGAACTCTCTATATTTGGCAGATCACAACTCATCAACTTAGTTCTCTCCTCTATGGCACTTTATTGGGGATCCTAGTTAGTCATTCCCAAATATATCAGTAAGAGAATTGATAGAATATTTAGAGACTTTCTTTGGTCTGGATATAGACCGAACTTCAAAGCAGGAAAATTTTATAACATACTTTGTTATCCTAAAAATCATTTTTATAGAAAAGTTAATATATGTCATTTTATATAAAAAAATGTTTTGTAGCTCATTAATCTTTTTAAAGAAGCCTAATATTATATGCCATAAGTTCAATTTTTAAATATAGTCTTGAATCTTCTAAATTTCTCATTTTTGTCAAATTATCTCAACTCTAATAATTTAATTTTTATTAAATTAATATTTCTAAGTACAATTTCTTGCTTTTGACAAAATAATCCCTATTAACTCATCTAATTCTAAAAATAAAATGGTACTTGGTCCATTCAAAACTTGAGGAATAATATCAATTCATGAGCTAGCCTATGCAACAAGTATCATAGTATTATTATCATTATCATGTTATTTTCAAAACATAAGAGTATCATAGTGCTGTTATTATCTAAATGAAAAAAGATACAAAGAGAATTATCAGTTATAGCTAGAGATTGAAGTTAAGCTAATGGGCATAGTCAATAGTATAAAGTTTTCTTTATTAACCTACATATAACCATATAAGTAAAGATTTATATCTATAATTGTAAAAAAAAAACAAAGAAATTAAATTAAAAAATAGTAAATCGATAAGTAAACATTAAATAAAATAAACCATAGCAGAGGAAAGGGGCTAGTTAATCATTATAATCAGGATCGTCAATAGTTCGCATCACTTCATCTATATATAGAAATATTATTATCCACATTATACCCGAGTATGTAACAATTATACTAAATGAATATTCAACACATGATAATTAAAAATCAAATATACCTTAATTATCAAATATTTGTTCGAAGAAATTTTTAGTTGGAAGACTGGTGTCAATACCTATATCAATATAAAAAAAGACAATATAATATATGATTCTTGAAATTATTAAGGTAAACAAAACTAATACATCATAAAGAATAGAGTTTACATTAAACATCTTGGTCATCTAGCTAACTTCGGGCACATATAAGGGCTTCTATATTATTAGGATGAAGCTGAGCATGATGAGGACTAACTATCCAGCCGCTAGTACTACAAGTAGACTTAGAAGTGATAGCAGAGACTTCAATTACCAAAAGGTGTCATGCAATTGCTTGCATAATTGGAAAAGCACTTCCATATGTCTTCTAATATATCAATACATCAAGCTACACATTTTAAACTTCGATCACAACACCCACCTTCAAATAGCTAATACTGAACTACTGCGATCTTAATCTTTGTCCAATCTTAGTTGATAATAATTAAAGAAATCATATTAGAATTATTTAATGAAATTAAAATGTTTATCAGCCTGATCACTATACAACTTTTGATAAGAAAAATATAGTCCCTCCATCTTATATCTTAGTTAAACATATAAATGACTGTCATAGTTTGTTTGACCATATACCAATAAGAATGGAGTTTCTCCATCATCTACTTTGCCATGACTTCGATCACTTTATTAGAATCAAATATCGAGCCAGAAAAGCTTGCTTAATCTCACATATGCTAAAGAAAATGTTCAAAGTTAGATATTTTGTTACCTAGAACAACTTAATAGCATTATAATATATCTCCAACTTCGCACAAAGAGCTTTAGCTAACTCTCATTACTCTGCAATTGGTAGGCAAGTATACTGAGAATCTCTTTTTCTCAGCTTAATGAACACCTTATTGAACTTGGTTACTGATTCCAACATCTTGAATGATGAATTCCATATGGTAGGACAATCTAAAACCAACTTGTTCGTGTATGAAATGTGTAGTTATTGTACAACTTCTTTAATATTTTTCATTTTTTGGGTGTTAAACTACAAAACGCTATGCTATTGTGAATCAACTCTTCTGCTTCCTTTATTACCTCAACCCATCATTCACAATCAAATTCATGATATGCACAAAACAACGTATATGGAATAACCTTCCACAAATCAATAAGCTCTCAAGTCGTAACTTGTTCTTTAATTTTTCTGTCATCCTATTATTTGTGTTATAATTATCAAGAGTTATGGTTGAGAGCTTGGTGTCGATGTTCCAATCCATTATGTGATCTAACAACACAATTGTCAATCTTCACTTGTCTTTCCTATTAAGACATATATCTTATATTATAATTTTCCTTTCATCATAGTCAACACATTATTTATCACCTTAAGCTATCCATCATTACCAAAAACTTATACTCTTGACTATTAAAAGTACCCACAAAAATTAGATTAGCTCAAGAAATTTCAATGTTTCTAATGTTCTAACAATTCTATCATATATTTTAATTTGCACTGCACTGCTACCTTTAATAGTAAAATCTCCATTCTTACCTAATCTTAAAGTACCATTTATTCTTTAAAATAATAGAAAAATTCCTTATTAAAAGTCATATGGTAAGACCTGCTAGTGTTTATTACCTACCAATTTGTAAAATCAAAATTACTCACAATCGAAACATTATTGCATTTTTCATCCTCTTTATGAGAACTCTCCTAAACTACAGTAACACTTACATTTCCATATGTTTCCCTTTTTCTCATTTCCATTCTTTCACTATAGATAGTACCTCTTAAAGTATTATTTTTATTTAAAGTTAAAACATCAAACAACTTTAGTGTTTGACTTGGATTATGACTTATTTCTATGTTTAGTATCCTTTTCTTTGGGATTAATTATAAAAAATCCTAAATTTTACTCAATTTTTTAATTATAACCTGAACTTTAAAAAGTAACAATTAAATACTCAATTTTTTTTTCAAATCTAGCCTAACGTTAGTTTCTCCATTAATGTTGTTGAATCAGCAAGCCACATCGGACATAAATTTAAACACATATGATAATAGATGTTTTAAATTTTATATATCAAAATTGGTTTAAATAATTTAATGAAATTAAGGAAAATTAAAAAAAATTGCAAGACAAGGGTAAAAACCTAATTAATTTGGGAATTAAACTCTAGAGAAGGTGTCTCATGGGCCTCTCTCTTTTTCTTCCTTTAAGAACAACGATGATGAAGAAGAAAAGGAAGACAAAGATAGGTAGTCTTTTGTAGTATTATTTGTTACTGAGTGAGAGACACATAGTTAGTATTCTTACACCTAACACACTAAACACTTGGACTTAAGGAAGTGACGAGGATGCTCAGTTTTGATAGGTACTGCTGCTTCAGCTTCATCTTGCCATTTTCGTCTCAGATTGGTAAAGTTAAAGATAGGGTGAGGAGGGATTGAAGTGAAGCATCAAATTCCAAGTTGGTCTAGAGGATGACCATTTGTTTGAAATTACTAGTATGGTTAAAGTAAAATGTTATCTTTGGTTTTTCAATGGTGAAGATCTTTGCTTTTCTTTGTTTATGTTCCTTTACGCTCATTTCTTTTGATGGGTATGTTTGATAGTTGAAGATTCTTGGTGGGTTTTTTGTTTAACTTGATTTGTTCATTGGATTTTGGTGAAAGGTGAGGTGGGTTGAGCTTGAATTGAGGTTTGTAGTTGTGTAATGGGTAATATTGAAGAAGCTAATAGTGAAGTCATGCAAAGTATTCAATCTTCGTTTGCTACTATGCAATCATAGTTTGGCATTCCAAAGCAACCATTTTCTATGATGAAGCAACTTGATATCCCACATTTGAGTCAAGATCAAATGGGTGCTAGACATTTTGGTTATAATTTCAATGTTGAAATAGGGAAAAGAATAGGGATACCACTGATACACCCTAACTAGATGCCACCCATTTCTTTTGTATTCCTAAATCTTGGTGTCTAGGCCAATGAATTAACAAATGGGTTCATTTCTGCCTTAGACCGAGTCATTCGTGGTATGTGGTAATCGTTAGTTATCTTCTCTCTTAACTCATTGTTACCTTTAAGCCCTGAAACTTTCAGGGATTCTTCTTCATCTATTGCTTTGGAGTTCATGTCCATAGATGTGTCTAAAAAGGATAGAGACGCAAGTTCTCAAATTAAGCCTGATGTGTAAAATTAAATCCATTTGTTATCAAATGTGTTTAAATTTATGTCTTACGTGACTTTCCGCATCAGCAACGTTAAAAGATACTAACGTTGGGCTAAATTTGAAAAAAATTGAAAGTTTAAGTATTTAATTGTCATTTTTTAAAGTTCGGATTATAATTGCAAAATTGACTAAAGTTTGAGATTTTTTTTTTGTAATTAACTCTTTTCTTTGTTCTTTCCTCTACTAACAACTAGATTTATATTTGATCCACTTTCATGTATGTCATATACCTTTTTTTTTTCAATTCTTTAGACTGCAAAACATCCTTAACATCTCTGACAAAAATTGTCTTTTTACCATACAATATGGTATCCATAAAATTCTTATATAAATTGGAAAGGGAACACAAAAGGATTATACCTTGATCCTCATCCTCAATTTTAGTCCCAACACCTTGTAATTCCAAGATGATCCAATTAAAACTATCAATATGAACTTTCTCCTCGATACTTTTTGTTATCTTCAAGGTATACAAATGATCCCTAAGTGATTTTTCATACTTACTTTTAAATTGTTTCTATTATGAAGTGGTGGTTATTTCACCAACCACATCTCTCATGACCTTATCACCAACCACATCTCTCGGGACCTCATTGCGCAACCTTAATAGTATTGCTTGGTGCACCTTTGACATAATCTCTTCCTTATCTAATGCTCCTAAATTCTTTGGTAGTTTTTCCTTCTTTTTTTAGCACTATTGTGCATCTATATTGAATAAGAACGACCTTCATCTTCACCTTCTATAGAGTAAAATCATTCAGTCCATTGAATTTCTCAATATCAAACTTATGAAGAGACATCTTGACAACAAAACCTATGCTTTAATACTAATTGTTGACCAAACGGAAGCAATAGGAAGAGAATAAATTAAATAAAAAGTATCAATGGTTTGGCCAATATGTGACTTACATCTATGGTTAAGGAGATATATTTATTTTATTACTATGAAAAAGATGATACAAAGAGAAGTATGATAACAACCTTCTCAATCTTCGAAAGGTTCTACTTTACAAAACTCTTATCAAGATATTTATAACCTAAAGTTACATGTGAGAAGTTTAAGTACAATGAAGCTTTACTACAAAAGCTTAAGATCATTGAAACTTTATTTTCATAAATACTTAACAACACTGAAACTTTATTTTTGGGTGTAAAAAAAAATTCGTGTCACAAGTTTAGTGCCTACCCCATACTTAACATTGACCCTAGTTTACTTATGCGTCTTCCTTCTCAAAAGTAATCACTAGTAGTTGATTTAAGAGGAGAAGAGAGGAGGTAGAACGAAGTAAATAATTTACCTCCTATCTAATTTGTTGCACACAGAATTTAATTTTTACTCATGATCGCCAACTCTTTGTTACGAAGTAATACATCTAAGAAATCGTTGGGAGTGGTTGCAGAAAATTTGATTCATACCTATTGTTTTAGTGAGAACAATTTAGTAAAACACGTACAGTAAAAGGATTCAATAGGAAATCAGTATAATTATGAGAATTTGTTACAAACTAATTTATTAACAGTGCGATCATATTAAGGGTAATGCAATGCATACAAACTACATGACTAGAAACAAACTAGAAGAAGGAAGGTCTTCGTGTTTTCTAATCCGAATGAGATCACACGCTTCGCATGAATTGCACAGGAAGATGCTACCCTTTTTAGACTACTACCATTAGCCAGCATCATCTTCTTTCTGTTGTCGAAGAGCGAGCTTGTAGGGTTAGTTTCGGCTTGTAGCTTGAAAGCTTCCTTAGGCATAATAATATTTATTTTCTATTTGAGCTACCAAAAGCTACCCTTCTCTGACGTAAACAAAGAGCCAAATGCGTGATTGCCCTACTTTCCTTCTAATTAACCGTCAACTCGTAGTTATGAAAAATGAAAATAAAAAAAAAACACATGCACCCACCATCAATCCCTAATATAGCCAAATTATGGTAATTTGGGATCATAATTCCTTATATGGAATTAAAGATAAATCCGTCATAAGGGGGAAAAAAAGGGATAAAATAAATGTCCAAAATTCCTATTCAATACAAATTTGTAATTATTGAACACTGTTTAATTGACTTATCATAAATTTGTGTTCATTAACGATTTAAAATAAATCATTTTGATTATTTAAACACGTATTATGAAAAACGCAATGGAGGGGATAGGAGTCCCGGCAACTCATCCCATAACAATCTTCTTTCTTTTCTGGTCATACATAATACATGCATCTCCAACCCTCCACAATTGGCTTCACTCCAACTTCCCTTTTTGTTTTTTTTGTTTCTTCAACTGATATTTCCTAGTCTTTAGGTACTTAAAACTTTCCTCTTTGTAAGACCACAAACATGTGCTTTTCCACTTGGTATCCAAAGGAGCAAAGAAAATGATGGTCAAGATGTATGAAGAAGCTGGATGCTTTGATCCCCAAATTCCTCTCACCATTCAAGAAGGCGTCGACGGTGAACTCTGCCAAGGTCTGCCGCCACTCATGCCCGTCGGAACCACCCATAGTAACCATAACAATTTCGAAGACAATCTCAGGGTCTCAGCAGAAGAGCTTTCCATCCAACTCCAGCATCAACTAGCCTTCAATGCACACCTCATGCAAGACGCCCCAAATCATCAAACACTCTCCTATGAACACTCCAACTGGGACCCTAACAACATTCAAGAAATGCAAGACAGTAGTACTGGAAGCATCCACCAAAGCTTCAATCTTTCTTCAATGCAAGAACCGCCCTACACTCCTACACCAGACCTTATAAATCTCTTGCACTTGCCAAGATGTTCAGCTTCTTCTTTGCTTCCAAATTCGTCCAGACCTTCCTTGGGCTTGATGGGTGATCACCTTGCCGTCGCGGACTCTAGCTCTTCATCGTCTGTTCTCTACGACCATCTTCTCCACTTGAACCTTCCACCACAACCAGCTCCTTCCTTTAGGGAGTTATTTCAGTCCCTACAACCAAATGGCTACACCTTGACACAGTCGCAGGGCGGTTCTTTTTTCGGTGGAGGGGATGAGCTGATCAGAGATGTAAGTGGACCAGGAAGTCTTTATCATGATGCTGATGGTTCTCAACAATTTGACGATGGAGTCCTGGAGTTCTCTAGGGACGAAGTTTTTGCAGGTAAAGGGAGAAAAGGTGGAAAAGGAATCAAGCATTTTGTTACCGAGCATCAGAGAAGAAAACATATGAATGATAAGTATACGGTCTTGAGGAATTTGGTTCCTAATCCTACCAAGGTACCTCCTTTTAAGTACTTTCTCAGTTACTTGCATATTTCAAATGCGATTTTACAGGGATATCTAAGTTCATTTTGTTTGTTCATTATTGCCTTCTCCGTTTCATATTTGTTTCCGAAAGAGTGATAGAGCATCTGTGGTGAGAGATGCGATTGAATATATAAAAGAGCTACTCAGAACTGTTAGTGAGCTGAAATTACTGGTTGAGAAAAAGAGATACAGCAGAGAAAGGACCAAGAGGCACAAGACTGAAGAGGATGCTACAGGGGACGTTGATAGCTCTGTAATTACTTGCATGAACCCTCTTGGAGATTCACAGCAATCCTTCAATGGATCGTTAAGGAGTTCATGGCTTCAGAGGAAGTCTAAGGATACTGAGGTAGATGTCAGAATTGTTGAAGATGAAGTCACCATCAAAGTAGTTCAACGAAAGAAGATCAATTGCTTGCTGTTCGTGTCCAAGGTTCTTGATGAGCTCCGGTTGGATCTCCACCATGTTGCAGGTGGTCACATTGGTGATCACTACAGCTTCTTGTTCAATACCAAGGTTGGTAATTTGTTGCCTTTCTTTATCTATATATTCAGTCCATGGTTATAGTTTGCCTGAAGTAGAACATATAACAATGGTCTTGATGGAACATATGTACTTTGTGTTGTGGCAGATATACGAGGGATCCAGTCTTTATGCTAGTGCCATAGCCAACAAGCTAATTGAGGTTGTGGACAGACAATATGCATCTGCTCCACCTACAAGCTGTTATTAGCAAGAATTTCTCCAGCCAATGTCGTCCTATAATCAAGTATTGCAGTATCTTTTCAATTTAGACTAATTATGAGACTGGCTATATGTAGCTATATTTTTGGAGTTCTTTCTTTTCTTTTTCCTCGTGGCTAAATTGGACAACATATATGCAACATGGTATACGCATGAATACTAAAATTTTCTTACACGCCATGGATAATCTTAAACTTTTTCTTACAAGTACACATAAATCTAACAAAACTATAAAATATTATACAACTTCTTTATGATCCTTCGTATAGTTTTATATTTTTAGAAATCTCTGTAGTTTAGTGATCAAGTTTAAATATTATCTATTTATTTAGAGAGAAATAGACAAATAGTATAAAAACACTTTGAGTCATAGTATTGTACTAATTACCAATATTTTAAGGTTACAGTAAAATATTAATAAAATATTCTTATTAATTATTAAATTGCTTGTTTCTCTAAAATTATACTCAAATCATAGGGAACATTTTCAAAATATATAGTAAAAGTTATCCTAAATATAGTACATGAATTAACCAATCTTATGATGAATTAATTATATATCTAGCATTATTCGATACATATGATCTGAAATATGTAACAATTTGATCAAAAACTGTCACATATAAGCTAAATCCTAAAATTATAATGCAAAAAAGCCTTATTATAAGGATAAAATTCTCTTACCATCAGTTTTCATATGACATTAAGTTGGGAGACTATTGGTAAGTAATATTCTTTTACTAACAAGCACCCTCGAAAGATAATAATGCAAATTGAAAGGATAGCCTTAACAATATAAAAATCTCCAAGAGTTTTAATATGATAAACAAGATCAAGATTCAAGACACGTGAAATTGAATCGACGAGATTTTCTCCATTCATTTTACAAATCTCGCTTTGACGGCTATTAAGCTCTTAAAGGGATAATATCTGCAAGAGATTGAAATATCTACCATTTGAATTTAAAGCAATATCTTTGCAAGCTATATTAACCACTCTAACTATGAATATATTTAATAAAAATTAGTATTTTTAGAAAAATATGAAACATTAATTTGACACAAATAATTAACATTTCCTTATTTTTATTGAATTACCAGTTGTAGATTTCAAAACATTAGAACTTTATTTCAAAATAGTTAAAGGTTATAATAAAATTAGGTTTATAGTGAATTCTTTTTTTGAGTTTTAATTAATTCCGAATTGAAGATTCAAACAATAAGTTTCACTAAATAAGAAAATATGAATACCTCACTTTATAATTATTTACATGCTTAAACTTTTATGTGCCCTAACATAAAAGAGGAATATAGTTGAAATAAGTTACTGTCGATATTAATTATTAATATCGACAATAACTTATTTCAACTATATTCCTCTTATATGTAGTAGGTATTAATAATTATTTTTATTGAATAAGAAAATAGTGATTATTACCTTCTTTTTTTTGGTTCACAAACAGACAGCGAACAGAACAATCGGTGTACTTGCATATTCTTGCATATTCGATAAGTCATGGTACACCTTACAAGACAATTTCGGACACAAAAAGAGCAATCGGTGTACTTCCGTATCCGACAAGTCATGGCATAAGTCAATTTCAAACACTAACACAACAATCGGTGTGCAGCAATAACATAAATATTCAACAAGTCATAGTACAAGATAATTACAAACACGAAGATAACAATGATGTAAACGCTCCAACTTTTTATATAATAGAGAAACGAAATGAATATATAGCTTGGAAGGCCTCTAGTATTTGTAGCAGATCAATACTTCATTTTATTTCCTCATCGTGTCCCCTCCAAACACCTGCACTGGCGGTGGAGCCATCATTTCTACTCCATGAGTTTGCGCATTTCCCTCCCAACCTGTGCAGATTCAATGGTACAAACTTTTAATTTTTTCCAGTTCAGGTTA
>JAOQMM010165511.1:0-10671 GCA_027563515.1 Erythroxylum platyclados | reverse complement strand
TAGTGAGAAGGAAGAGTTCCTCTCTCTAGCCATTACAATATTGTATCTTTTGAGTTGTTATCTAATGTTGTTTGGTTCTTATACGAAGAGACTCTAGTTTGTGAGGAATACATAAAACCAAAATGGCTGTGGAAAGGCTAAATGCCCAATTTGGGGCCAAAAGTTGTTAGGTTTGATCAATTTAGGGTCAAATATTATAATCTACTCAATTAAGGTCTAATGTTATCGAGTATGCTCAATATTAGGCTATTTTGGATAGAAATTTGGCAGTGTCACACACGAGCCGTTAACTCTGAATGAGATGTCTTACGTGGCATTTTTGTGACCTATTTTCTGACACCTTCCTTATTTCCAATGTTACATTGGTCTTACCGCAACCTAAAACTTTCACTAGGAGGGAATTCCAACTAGACCATTGTGGTTAAGGATCCACTTTCTGCCTTTGGCCATAGCCATGTCATCACCATCTTCTGTTCCTTGTCCTAGCAGTCTCAAGCATATGTAGCTATACATTGAACCAAATATTGTGCATGGATTCTCTATGCGAAACCCCCAATAACCATCTTCTTTCTTTGATGATCATTCCAAGTTAATTAAAATGGGTTTTAACTAATAATAAGTATCACTAAACTGATGATACTTTATGAGTTCCTTCTGATGTTCAGAAGGAAATACAGTGTTAAGCCCCCCTCTCACATATAATGCCATAACCTACATGAGCATTAAGAAAAGAGATTATCATTGAGCATTTGGATTTACTCTAATGATGGATAGTTCTTTATTAATTATATATACTGAAAAGGAGATAATAATAAGTTAATTTACCCAGGTAGGTAGGTTTAGTTAGTTAATTAATTGCCAAGGGTTAGATCCAAAACAAGTGACCAGTAGATTTGGAAGGCTAGTGCCCATCATGAAATTGAATGGAAGATAAGAAACCAATACCCCTTCTCAATGTCGTTGCCACTGCCTCTTCTGTTATCTTCTCCAACTCATCCTTCACTTTCACTGCTAGAGGTATTGGAGGATGCGAGTTCTCCTTCCTCATCTGCATAAGTCAACAATTTCGTTTAATGAAGTATAATCAAATGGCAATAATATCTTTTGTTATTTTTGTTGCAATTGAAATTTAATTTTACAGAAGGATAGGTAGATGATGCACTTATAAGCATAATAAATATTACAAAACTTTACAAATAATGAAATCGTCAACATCAGAATTTTCAGATATTATCAGTCAATTTTATTCACAAAATTTTAAAATTTTATAAATGCTGATGAATCTAATACTCGCCTGCATCCTCATAAGGAGATCAGAACTTTGCTTGATTTAAACAGATTTTTCTTAAATTCCTAACAAATCCTTTCCAATTAAGCGTATTCTTCTTATGTGATTATATAACATTATTAGGTAATAAGCATGTAAATTGTTCATTTCTAGAAAGAATCAACAGAAGTAAAGGAAATCATTGTTGGTTATTAGAAGCAGAAAATGCTTCCTGATTATATATATATTGGTTTCTACACCTAAAAAACAGGAAATGCTTTAAGGTTATACATCTAGCTTTGCTGGTAGATATATAGTGACCTTCTTTTCCTTTAAGGAATGGGAAATTAAAAAGAAAAAACATCACCAAAGGATACGTACATTGTAGTAGAAGAAGATGTAGAGTTGCGTAAGACTACACCATCTTTATAGCTGAAGGTAAGTTATATTCCAGTAACAAGAACCTTGTTAGACTTTAGTATTTTGTTATGCAATAATGACTTATCGAACCGTGAGTAATTACTAACTCTCCTGCTGCTTTGACTTCATTTTGTTTAATATAATATAAGAGCTGTAATCTTTTATTTTAAAAAAACTATTTATCTCATTAGTGATTAAGCACTGTAAAGGGTAGTAGATATATTCAATTAATTTGGAAAGCACGTTGGATATTGAAGAGAAGAGATATGATTAAGGGAAACAATTAATGTTAGGATTTTTTTGCTTGAAGTTGGTGTTATTACTATTTCCACCACGTGCTAGCGCTAGTGCTAGTGCTACCTGTACCTTCATTGTTAAGTCTCTTGTAGAACTCCCCCACATTTACGAGCATGTTTCTATGGGTATTACTCATTATTATTCATTCTTGTCATTTTGATTTGAACTGTTACAATGCAATTGTTTTTGTCTTTTTGTTACAAGTACAGAACAAATGGAGATAGCAAAAGCAAAAGAAACAGGAGAGTTGTTGAACTGGAATAATGTACAGAAGGTGAAGTACTCATGGAACGTAGCATCTGAAGTTATAAGACTTGCTCCTCCTATTCACGGTGCTTTAAGAGAAGCCATCAATGACTTCATTTCCAATGGTTTCTCAATTTCAAATGGTTGGAAGGTACTCATAATTCACTGAATCAAAAGTCTAAATGATTAATAGTTTCGATAAGAATAGATAAATTTACACTTGATGTCTCGTATGCATGCAGTTGTATTAGAGTGCAAGTTTAACACACAGAAGTCCAAAGTACTTCCTTGAACCAGAAAACTTCGATCTAACTCGATTTGAAGGAAATGGACCTACACCATACATATATGTCTCGTTTGGTGGAGGACCTCAGATGTGTCCTAGAAAGGAATATGCTAAACTGGAAATATTAGTGTTCATGCACAACTTGGTGAAAAGATTCAAGTCTCAAAAGCTAATTCTTGACGAGAATATCGTTGTCAATCCCATGCCAATACCCCCAAAAAGGACTTCCCATTCTTCTTCGTCCTCACGCGTCTTGATAATTAAGTCCAAAATCATATTATCTTATGTTCCAAAACTATTCATTAGTAAGAAATCCAGTCTCCACCATAACTACTAAGCTATAGCTATATATAAGTATATAAAGATGTGTAGCCTAAGGTGAGAAATATTTACTATTAGCTACAGGTGTTACGATATTTCTGTTGATGTGGTTGTAGATGCATTACAGTATATGGCATGAGTATATAACTAAAGAGCTATTTTTGTCATAAAATAAAAAAAACACGAAAAGCTAATATGGATATCGAGGAAAATGATTTAGGTAGCTTTAGCATACGTATAATAACCTATCCTATTACATACAATTCATTGTTGTTAATACATGAATATAGTGTCGATATAGATACATAACATTCAACTAGATACTTGCAATCTTTGTTCATCACCATCTAATTGTAAAAAATAGATCTCCAGGCTTTCAAAATGGTAATATTTTGTAATATATCAAGTAATATTTCTCATTCGATTTCCTAATATACTAAGGAATTGATTTATGGTAACATATTAAATATTCCCTTTTTTGTTCTTAGCTAGGAGTGGAAGGCAAGTTGACTGATGTAAAAGCCATACATCATATGAAACAGGGCAAAAGATGACAAACTTGCAAGCATTGGAAATAAGGAAGGTGTCAGAAAATAGGTCACGAAAATGCCACATAAGACACCTCACTTAGAGTTAACAGCGAGTGTGTGACACTGCTAAATTTCTGTCCAAAATAGCTTAACATTGAGCAGACTCGATACCTGGTCTTTAATTGAGCAGATTATAATTTTTGGCCTTAAATTGATCAAACCCAACAACTTTTGGCCCCAAATTAGGCATATAGCCCGTGCAACTCACAAACAAAAAGAATATCAATCTCAATATGCTTAGTGCGAGCATGAGAGTTTGGATTTGCAGGAAGGAAGGTAGTTCTAAGATTGTCACACCATAAAGTAGGTTTGATAGAGGGAAAGCCAATTTCACCAAGGAGAGATGTAATCCAACATAGTTCAACGGTAATGAGAGCAATACTTATGTACTCAACTTCTATACTAGATTTGGTAACAATAGGTTGTTTCTTGTCACTCCAAGAAATGAGAATGGGACCAAAAAAATATGCAGTAGCCAGAAGTAGATTGGCGATTGTCATGATAGTTAGCCCAATTAACATCATAGTATACCTAGATGGAAAGGGACGTAGTGTGGGTGAAGTGAAGGTTGTAAGTGGTAGTGGAGCAAAAGTACCGTAAAATTCATTTGACAATGATCCAATGAATATCAAAAATGCAATGGAGGAATTGATAAACTTTGTTGATGGTAAAATGAATATCAGGACAAGTAAGACAAAGATATTAAAGTGCACCAATAGTGCTCCGATATTCAGTGGGATTAGAAAGGGGAGGACTATGATTTTTGGATAGGGACAGGAAGGTGTAAGAGGAGTGGTAGTAGGTTTTGAGGTGCCATTAGGGGTAGGTAGAGCTTCGATGGGTAAGGAAAAGGCCATTATGGGTAGGTAAAGCTTCAATTTCAAGGAAGTGATAGAGAAGGCCAAGATCTTTAATGGAGAAGGTGATATTGAGATGGAGTGATATGAACAAAGAAGGGAAGTGTCAGATTTGATAGCAATAAAATTGGGATCATGAACTTTTTGCTCAAGCAATGAAACAAAGCATATGGAGCCTATTTAAGCCATAAAGAGATTATGTAGGCAACAAACATAAGGGATTGTAAGGATCAATGAAACTGGGAGGTTGGAACATAAAACTGGTTCATTGAGATGATTGTGAAAAAGACATTATTAACATCAATCTGACAAATAGGGGAATTTTGAGAGAAAGCAAGAGTGGGGGTAATGTGAATAGTGATTAGTTTGACAAAAGGAATATAGGTATCAGTATAATAAATACCCGAAGCTTGATAATACCTTTTAGAAACTAGACATGCTTTGTAATGGTCAATGGTACCATTAAGTTTTCTTTTAGTGAAAAAACCCATTTTTCATCTGACAATATTAGCTTTAGAAGGTGGTGGAATAAGAGACCAAGAGTGATTGCAATAGAGAGCATTGAACTCATCAAGCATAGTCTATCGCCAATATGGAAATTTATTGGCCTAGGTGAAGTAAGTAGGTTAAAAAATGGATGGATTTTAGGTGATAGTAGAGTAAGTAATAAAGTCAAAGAAGGTTCGAGGAATGTGAGTCTGATTATGCGAGCGAGTGATCGTTGGATGAGAACAAGACGAAGAGGAGGAGGTAGTAGAGTTGGGGGAATGGGAAAAAGGTTGAAGACTATATGAGGAGGTAGGAGGAGAATATGTATCATAAAGAAAGACATTTTCAAGGAATCAAACATGACGAGAGATATAGAGTTTGGAAGTGTGAGGGTTAAAACAATGATAACCCTTATATTAAGAGGAGTAGCCAATAACAAACGATGTGGTTTTTGCTTCAGCTGAAAGTGAAAAACCTAAGCCCCCCTCCCCAAACCTTCTGTGCACCTCTCTTCTCTTCATTTAATTTTTGTCTTCTTCAATCGCCGTCGTCTTCCATCGTTGTCGGTTGAGGTTAGTTGCATTAATCTTTGATCTTGGGTTTTTTTTTGTTTTTGCTTTCTTTGTTGTTATTATATGCCTTGATGTTGGTCGGTTTTACAAATGTTGTTTGAGTTGTTTGGATTTATTTAGATTGTTAGTGATTGAATGTTTGTTTTAGTATGTTAATGTTGGTGAAGAAAGGATAAAGACAGGATTTTTGTAGTTAGTTAAGGGTAAATTTTTAAAGCCTATAAAGTGTTCAATGAAAGTTCTCTTAGGGATGAAATCAAATTAAAAGGTTAATTAGGTTCATTTATCCTAAAACTAAGTCAATGGAATGAATTTATGTAATTTCTTCATATACATATATAAACACATATGTGAGGATTAAGTTGATTGTAGTTCGTTTATTGTTTTCTAATTTAAAAATGCATCTTAATTATGGTTATTAATATCGTGAAGCCTTGTTTCAAATATGTCCAAAAAAGCTGCGAAATAATTGATGATAAATACTTATTTGTGACACCTGTTAAGGCTTAATAATGATTTTGATGATAACTTCATTCCGAAATTCAAAATGGATTTATTTCCTTTGTATCACTAACGTATTAGTTCTCAAAAAGGAAATAAGATTGTAAGAAATACATTTCCTTTCTTGCAGGAAACTTCGTCATAAACTTCCATATCTTAAAGGATCCTACATCGTATGATGATTGAATATTAGTTATGCAAATCACTGGAAGAAGTTTTTAAGAAAAGTTAACAATGCGATCGTTCAGACTTAATTCAATCTAATTCAATCTAGTTGATCAAAGAAGTAAGTACAATGGATAAATCAAAGATGCCTATTTAGAGATGAGAACAACTAAAATCAAAATCAGAGCATACAAAGAAACGATCATAATTGAGAAATATACAGAGTTGCAAGATCTTTGAGCTGAAATTCATATTCTTGAGAGTTATATTATTTCCACTGAGGCTTAGAAAGTGAAATCACTCTAGTGAGAGAGAAAAATTGTTTACAATCTCTGTTATTTTCTGTAGGCTTTTAGAAGCTTGTTATACACTTTGCGTATGTTGAAAGGTTGGATAACCTTGCAAAATATGTACTCATGAGCTTGGAGAGGCTCTTCAAAGTTAATACTTGATTTATTATAGTGAAACACTCAAGTTGAAAGTTTAAGGACTGGACGTAGGCTTGGGTTGTAAGCTGAACCAGTATAAATCGTTGTGTCCTTCTCTCTTCTCTTTTAAATTTTTCGCATTGCATTGTGTGTGTATTCATTTTAGTAAGAGGCTCCTTCTATTTATTTACTTGGAACAAATTTTATTTTAGCAGGCGCCTTCTGATTTAAACTATTTTTAACAACACCTTTCTGTTAGCTGGCTCCTGTTTTTTAAAAGGCTTTTTCTTTAACAAGCTCCTCATTTCTGAAGCGTGAGCATGAACTTTTTGTTTTATAGTATTCCTTTATGCCTTTCTATTATTAACAGGAGTTTTTCTTTTAAAGCCCTTACAGGTCCCTTTCGAAATCTGATAGGACCCTTTTGAGTTATTTTTTTGAAGAATCTTTTTATACAAAATTTTCTGAACACACACAATTCACCCCCTCTTGCATGTGTTTGCTTTATTTCAATATCAAACTTCCAACCCTCAATAATTTTTATTAAATACTTAGAACATTCCTGTAACATTAAAAAGATGTTTTCTTTGAAACATTTGCAAAATTCCTCTTAATTAAGATAAACTCCATGCGTTATATCCTAAATGTAAATTATCATGCAATGGTTGAACATATAAACCATTAAAATGAGCAATTTTTAGGTTACAATAAATTTACATTTGTTGAACTACCAGTCAAGTGCTTAAATTTTCTTATCTTGAGTTAACCTTCAATTATATTGTTAGCTCAAGGTTTATGATTAATGATTTTGATGATAACCTTATAGTATTTCAAAATTCAAATTGGATTTATTTCCCCATATAGGAAACGATATAATTCTTGAAAGGAAATAAAATCATGGAATAATTGCTTTCCTTTTTGCAGGAACCTTTTTTATAAACTTAACTTTTTATAAATGATTCCATGACATCCGGAAGGATCTTATTAATTCGAATAATCAGCTCCGGAAGCCTTGACAGAATTTTCTTCTTAACGTCTAAATATCGAAGATTTCAGTAGAGATAATATCGAAGATTAAGCAACAGCTAGTTGAAGAAAATGTCTACTTAAGGAAGAACTACTACAGTTGCAAGTAACATTCATAGACATAGACACGAGACTTGTGAAATATCATAGAGCATCAGTATTCTTGAAAGTTATATCAAACTCTTTATGCTTTGGAAAGTGATATCACTCTATTAAGAGAGACTGTTAAATTCTTCACACATTTCTTATTAAGAGCTTGTAGAGGCCAGCAAAATACTACTACTATAGAAGGTTGAAGAACCTTGAAAAATATACACTTATGAGCTTGAAGAGGCTTGTCAAATTACTACTTGACTTTTATAGTGAAATACTCAAGTTATATACTTGGGGACTAGACATAGGCTTTGTTATAAGTTGAACCAGTATAAATCTACTGTGTCATTTTTTGTCTCTTTCTTGCTTTTAAATTTTCACATTATATTGTTTGCATTTTAATTGTGTAAAAGACTCCTTCACTTTTAAAATAGGCTCCTTTTATTTTTAACTTCGCAAGAGGTTCCTTTCAAATTAAGAGGCTCCTTTTGTTTTTAAATTGCTTTAAAAGGATTTATCATTTAACAAGCTTCTATCCCCTAACAGGCTTTATCGTTTGACAGGCTCCTTCCTTTTAATCTTTAATTGAAATCTGTCTATTATACGAATTGAAAGTAATTGCAAATTTTTTTTAAGTCACATACAATTCACCCCCCTCTTGCGTGTGTTTGCTTTATCATATATTGCTTTAAAGTTCATTTGAATTGTTTATATGTTCTATATTTCTTTTGTTTATCATTTGATTTTAATTGACTCCTTTGCTCACTTCTTTTTTATTAAATTTGATCTTTTATATTTTGCTTGATTTCACTATAAAGATATCCAATATTTCATTATTTAAGTTTATCATATTTTAAAGTTGGATATGATTTGGTTGTGAAAATATTTATAGTAAAACCTAGTTGTATTTAGTATAAATGGAATATATAAAAACTTATAGTATTCAAATAGGTGTTGAACTTTTTTTTATTCGATACA
Source organism: Erythroxylum platyclados (assembly GCA_027563515.1). Lineage (NCBI taxonomy): Eukaryota > Viridiplantae > Streptophyta > Magnoliopsida > Malpighiales > Erythroxylaceae > Erythroxylum > Erythroxylum platyclados. The sequence continues at coordinate 2,135 of JAOQMM010165511.1, read as the reverse complement.
AGGAATGATATATAAAATATAAAGCAGTTTTATGGACTCTCATATATATTACAAAAAGGTTTTCTATTTTTCGACCTAAATGATGGATGTCCGTCCATCTAGGTAAGTTGTCCAACTCTTGTTTAGTTTTGATGTTCTATATGGAGAAGGGTGTGATATGTTCACACTCTACAAACTGACACACTATAAGAAAAATGAAGGTTGGATGTCTGAAGCAGAGCATAATAAATTAGGTAAGTATAATTTTTTTAATTTAAGTTTATTTATTTATATAGTACTAACTAATAATATTTGAATTGATTATTGATTCTTTAAAAAAAATTTAGAATAAGATGCAGGAGTTGTTGCTAACATTAATGTTAACAAAAATGAGCTAAATGTAGATGACATTTGTAACAAGGTGCTTGGGACACGATCCAGCTACATCAAAGGTCTTGTGTTCGGGCTTAAGCCAACTGCATCATCATCGTCAAGACTAGCATATGTTGACTGTCTTAAAGAGGAGAACCAGTTGCGTAAGGCTAAATTAGAACGTAATTAAAAAAAGTTGGCCAAGCTTAAAAACTACGTCAAGTAATTACTTATATAAGCAGTGAAGATGAATTGAAATTTTTATTTTGTGTATAAGTATTTTGTAAATTGTAATTAACATATTTTATATGATCAAATTTAATGATATTTAATTTTTTATGTACAATGCTTATAATTTTTAATTATTTTTAATTATATTTTGTATAATAAACTATACAACTAAAAAATCCAAATATTACATACAATAACATGGATTAAAAATGTCGCCAATAATTATAATTAACATGATATAATATTTAGGTAAAATATGTATTAAAAATTTTAAAAATGTAGCTAAAAAATTTTGGCTACGTTTTAAAAAATGTAGCTAAAAACATTTGGCTACGATTATGAAAATGTAGCCAAAAATTTTTTGCTATGTTTTCTAAAACGTCGCTAATAAGTTTTGGCTATGCATTTCTTTTACATATCTAAAAACTTTTAGCTATGTTTTCATAAACGTAACTAATAACTATTCGCGACGAAAGGAAGCGTAGCCTAAAGTTATAGGCGATGATTTAGAAAAATGTAATTTAAAATTTTTCGCTACAAAAATTAATCGTAACAAAAACCAATTAGCGACGAATCATGAAAACATCACCTATAGTTTTTTCCTACGGGGTTTTGGCAACTATTTTGGTGACGAAAATAAATCATCGCTAATATTGAAACTTTTAGCGACGAACTCTGTTGTAGTGTCTACTTCAGTTGGATCAGGGGCTATGGCGAATAGCAGTAAGAATAGTTACGGCGTCTTGTAGCCTAGGGACGGATTTAGGAGGATGTAAATAGGGGCATAAAATAAATAATAAATATGCATTCAATTTTGTTCTTCTTCTTCCACCACATTTATTCTTGTCTAAATATTATCAGTAACATTCTGGGTTATTCTCAGGAGATGTGAAAACATAAGAATCAAGGCATTCAAAAATTTATATCCGCTCAAATATGTTTCAAACAAATAAATACAAAGGAGTCTCAAATTTTGTGTATGATAACTATGGTTAAATTATAGTTCACCTTGGTAGAAATAACATTATAGGTCTTGGAAACCATATGTCTAAAAAATTTTCAACAAGGCATCAAAAATTCAAAATTAGTGAAGATGAAAATGAACATGTATATAAAATTAAGAAAAACTTGAATAGAATTTTGCAAGAAACATAAAAATAATTTCAACCACAGAAAATGTAGGAAAGAATAATATTGAAGCTTCAAATAGTTATAAAATTTTTATTGATGAAATAGATCACAATTCTTGAAGAGGGGATAATCATAATTTTTTTAAATCAATATAATACCGATAACTTTATTCTCAATTCTCAACCTTTCATTAAACAATCATAATTATAATTACCAATAAAATAGAAACACATATACATCTGATTTAGATTATTAAAAAAAAATGAGGATGACATTTTTTGTTTACAAGAAAACAACTGAATCATTTTTAACTGTACAAACTAGTGAGTGGACAAATTAACGATGATGTTTAAAATACTCGCTATATTACAAATCGGATTCCCTGTAATTTGGTTTACATGAACATATGGACAAGTCAACTG
>JAOQMM010165502.1:0-10672 GCA_027563515.1 Erythroxylum platyclados | reverse complement strand
AAAAAATGCAACATGTACAATTGTGGTGATGTCATCATAATACAGGGGTAAAAAAGTCTTTTTAAATTCTAAGCTCCTTTCACTGGTAGTCAAATGGGGTAATAAGTTCATTTTTAAAATAGAGAGGGGCATAATGTACCCAGGGATAAAACACAGGAGGTTAAATGTATTTTTGCCTAATAAAAATAATGTATTCCTAATATCTTAATCTCTGATAATGACACCAAAAACTTGACCATGAGACTTCTGAAAAATACTAAACACCATTAGGGATGTGCACCTATTGTTATTATAGTATAGCTTAGGACAAAAAGTGTAAATTAAATCCGAATATTTTTACCAAAATACAAATTTATCCATAATGTTTCAAAGCATTTAAAATAAACTTTAACATTGCAAAAGATTCAAAATAAACTCCAAATGGGTGAAATTAAGTTTTCGACATATGGCATATATTTTATATTTTTAATTTGACATGTGAGCTTATTATGCCACGTGGCATCCACATGACATAGTGAAACTCAAATGTTAAATTAAATTAATTTTTAATTATTATTTTAAATCCATAATTAAAATTAAATTAATTAATTTAATTACAAATAAGCATAATTAACTATTATCCTCCATTGCACTTTGTCATCTTCTTTTATCCCTCTTCCTTTCATGGTATAAACCTCTTGCTAGATGAATTATTTAAAAGGATTATAAGATTTAGCATTTATTTAACTGATCATAAAATATAAATCATCTTCATAAGAAACAAAATTAGTTTTCTCATTCACCTTGTTCTATATTACTGATACAATGAGGGTATTGATGGTTCTCTTTTCAACATTATGGGCTAGTTTTCTTCCTCACTCTGCTTCCCCTTCCACTACAGTGCCTAGCCTTTCTTTAATCCTTAGTTCTTTTGTTACTCCTCTCCTTTTATCCTTGGTCTTCTCAACTGTTGTTTCTTTAATTTCAGGCTATTCAATTACTATTCCTGAATTCCTTTTTCTTCCCAGTTTCCATGCTTCCTCGAGTTTAGGTGGTTGAAGGGTACTTTGGGGATTTTCATTAGGGAATGGCATTTTGAATCCTATATTTAGGTGTCAGATCCTTTTTTCCTTTATATTTTATAGCTGCTAACATCTCTAACTCTATTCAATTTACTAGCTCTCTCTCTCCTCTTGAGTTTCACCCTCTGCCCTCCTTTCCTTCGTTATCCTCATACTCCCCCCCACCTCAATTGACTTCATTCTTGGTTCCTCCTTAGCTACCTCTTCTGTTCTTGAACCTGTCCAAAATGCTTTTCTTCCACAAACTGTTTAGAATGCCAGCTTTTCTTCCTCCCAAAAAGCTATTTAGCCCAACATTTCAGGCCCCATTTTTTGCTCAGTGAATCACTTAAATTGTAAGCTCGTAAATTAGAGATTTGTGCTTGGTGATTCTTCATTACCTTCTTTTCAATACATTCCACTAGCCATCAAAGATGGGCACTCTTTTATTTCCCCTCCTCTAAAGTTCCAAAAGAAGGAGGAAGAACTTAGGTATCCGCTATGGTTGGATTCTTTATGGGGAAGTGGCTAACTTTCTCATAGAACAAATCTTAGGCTCTGAAGCAGTGGAAGAGTTGGGGCCTTTTGGAAGTTCTAATAAATAAATAATTGTTATTTATGTTCAAATTTGTTTCCAAGGAGATGGCCTTAGAGATTATTGAAGAAGGTCCATGGCATTTCGATAGTCTATCAATTTTCTTACAAATGTGGAAGCCTAAGATCAAGTTAGAGGATGTTAAAGCACAAGCAAATCCCTTTGTGGTAACTTTCACCAAATTCCAATTGAGTATTAATTTACCAAGAGTTTAAGCCTGTTGTCAAGCTTTCTAATCAAACCAATCTACATGGATGAAGCTACCTCTATAAAAAAGAGTTATTTATGCTAGATTATACATTAGTTTAGACATTAATAAGTCACTTCTAGATGAAATTCCACTTCTTAAGATAGGGGAATAAGACTATTTGGTTCATGACATTGTGAAGGTCTTATATCATTAGAGACCTTCATTGCAGTAGTAGAGGAAAGCTTGGCTTGCTACAAGTAAGATATTTAGAATAGTTACCATTAAGGAATTAACGAATCTAGAGAGTTTCACTACCTTTGATCCCATACAAGATTTGTAGATCCATCAGAGTATGGCTAGGGGATTTCTAAATCAATAGGTGTTGTTGATAATTCTTTTAGAGTCTAAAAAGGTATCTTTACACTAGAAAATATTGCCCTAATTGAAGGCAATATTTCTTTTGATGATTTAGTTCCCTAAAAGGGAGATCCCTCTGATAAACGGGAAATCCTTCTCTAAACAATCAACAAGTTGATATTTAGGGTAGTAATAAAAAGTAAAATGAGGATAGAAGCATAAAAGCACTTATTAAATCCTTAGATTGCTTTAAAGTTATGAAAAAAGGAAATCTAGTCGAAAGGCCAAAAGTAGATTTTCTAAACTATCCAAGTAATGGATGTTTATTTGTGTCTAGAATGTTAGGGAATGAATGACCCCAAGAAATAGAAGAAGGTTTTTGATTATGTAAATTCAATAAATAAAATAATATTTGGCCTTTTAGAAACTAAATTGAGGAGTGATAAGTGCTCCCAACTTATGGATATTTAAGAGTAAATGATCCCTAGTAACCAATCATATTAATCATCACTTTGGGAAAATTATGGTTACTTATAATCTTGACATGATTAAGGTCATTCAATTTTTAAATTCTCCAAAATCAATCCATATGCTAGTAGACATTTTAGGAAAAGGATAAGATTAGTTCATCTTTATATATGTCTTTAATTTTCCATTCTAGAGATACTTTTTATGGAATGAACTATTGAGTATAAAAGGATCCATTAAGATGCCATGGTTCATGTTTGATCACATTAACATCACATTTCTTACATTAGAATCTAAGGGCATAAAGTTTGTAAGCAAACCTTGTAAAGAACTCAGTTCTTGTCAGTAGGGATGGCAACTGGCCGAGTCAGGCCGGGACGGGCCAAGACTTGGGCTACAGCCCAGCCAACCTGAGCCAAAAGTGGACAGGGCCGGGTGCTTTGGATAAAGGACATTGCAATACTAGTTCTTTTTTATCAATCCATAGCTACCAAAAGAATTCAAAATAGAATCTATAAATTAAGGACTATAGTAGGAGTACTCATCACAAGTTAGAAGGAACTGTTATCCCATAGTAGGGACTATTTCAAGGATATCAGGTAAAACCCCTTATATTGAACCAATTAAGGCTTTATTCCCTAATCAATTATCCTTGTGGTATAATGAATTTCTTATTAAATCTTTCTTTATAGAATACAATGAAAGATTTGTTTTCAGCTTTAAGCCCAATAAAGAACTAGGACCTGATAGTTTTAATGCCTTTTCCTGTGTCAGCCCACGTTCCTTAATAGTTGTAAAAAACCCTTATTTTATGTAGAAATTTCTACTAACATTAGTCCTTAACACAAATTTTTGTCGGACTGATATTTTAAACACTCACTAATCATCACAATGAATAAGGATTTGTGTTGTGCAACTCAAATATATGTTCATCATGCATACATTCCATATTGCCCTAAATTGCACCAAATCGCTTCATTTTGGCTTAAATTTAATCAAATCTTCATTAGGGATCTACATCAAGGCTTGAAAATAAAATATAAACTAAATGGAGTACTAAATCCTATTGAAATAATCTAAATACAAGACAATGTTCTTAAAATCATGTTAAGAACATAGATTATTTAACACTTATCATGTATCTCATTACTTCGTCTAAGAAGGAGACAAAGCCTTAAGAGTGCCCATACCCTAAACTATGGATCTCATTGTTTCTTCTCTAGGTTGCATATAGTTTGAGGCTTGAATTTGGCTCACACTATATCACTCTTTATATTATACGATTTCATTTAGTTTGAGGCTTGAAAGTGGCTCATGCTATATCACTTTTTATATTTTCTTTATGTTGTACATTTTCTCTTTATATTTTGCTTTAGGTTATGCTTTCTTTTGCATCTGATTTATGTTGGTCGCAAACTAGTCTATGACCAATGGACCAAGTCATGTATAACCAAGAATTCTGATTTTTTCCATGTTTTTTCTTACAACTTCCTCTAATTCTTTGTAAATCTCATCTCAAGGAAATATCTTTAATAATTACCTAAAACATAACATAAATCAATTAACTTATATTAATTTATTTAGAAAATAAAGTAAAATAGTTAGTGAATTATACTTGCATTTTATGCTCGTCATTAATATTACCTAGTTTTGTTGGACCAAGTAGGCTAAGATCCATATTTTTTAAGATATAAAAATATTTAATTACTAATAAATTTATAAGTGATAATAGGTAACACTGAAAAGTAATGTTGCAAAGTAAAGCTTGTAGGAAGGTTTAAAATTTGTGCTTAGAATTTGGATTGGATGAACAAGTCTTGAAAACAATGATTCAATAGCTTGGGTTCATGTTTAGCGATTTCCAAGAGGTCATTAAAGCTTCTAAAAAGTTATTGATGTGATTAAAATGTTGTCGAATGTATTGAAGTAAGTTATAAAGTTAACAGTACGGAGTGACTTTGCAAGAATATTTTTTATCTTAAATTTCTCTCAGGATATTAAATTGAAGTAATTTATGAAGTAAGGTAATGATAACAAAAAGAGCTCAAAATAATCAAAAGACATAAAATTTGAGTTTTATCTCATCGACTAGCTAAAAGTTAGTCAACTAGATAGAATTAAGAATTAGTAAATTGATATGATTAGGTCAAAAATCACCCTAAATAATTGTATTCCACCAAAATAAGAAGAAAGTGATCTCAATATAAATCAAAATTTGAAAAATTTTACGAGAAGGATTTCTTAAAACCATGAAGCAAAGAGAAACAACAGAGTAAATAGAATTAAAACATTGAGTTATAATTATATTTTTGTATCCTACTAGTAGAAAGGTTTATGTAGTAAGTGATGTGCATGAGAAATGCATATATTTCTCTTAGAATTTTTCTATGTTTTTTATCCAAATATAGCTTGTTTTAATTAATTTTATTTCTTATTTTAGGTAATTATGAAATATTTTTTTAACAGTCAAGAATTGGTAAAGACTAAAAATGAAAATAAGAAGGGAATAACAAATTTAACTAAACATGATCTGGCATACAATCATGTTCCAAACCATGTCCATCTTAAAATTTTAGAAAATTATAGCCAACTTCACAGGTGGATAGAGACTGCATTGCATAAATGGCATTTATCTCATGTATCTTCTACATAGGTAGAGAGTAAAATTCTAGCTATTTTAGAGGAATTAAAAAGCAATGTTCTTCAAATGAGAATGGAGCTTTATTATAGATTAGAGAGTTGGGGGAATATTTTCTCAAGCATAGAGGCTAAATGATGGAATTAGATAAGGAAGCTCTCAAATTGGGACTCTGACTAGTACAAATGTAGCTTTTAAAATCGAAGGCCCCTACATTAGTAGAATAGAAAAATGTTATTACCTAAATAAAATGTTGTTTACTTAAAACTCAAAAATGGATCTTCCATTGTTTTGAGGAGTGGCTAAGTTTAGTTTTTTGTTTTACTTGTAGCATTTTCAAACTCTTATTCATTATAGTCATTTTACATTTTAAAAAATGTTTACATTAAACCTTAAAATGAATGAGCCAGTTTTATAAGAAACCTCAAGATGTATGAGAGTAAAGCACAATTCTAGCAATTAGTCATTCTTCCAAAAGGTGGTTAAGGCCTCAAAATTTGTATTTATTCTCTATTAATGCTTAGGCTATTGTAACTTAAGCAACTTTCAATAGAATTTCTATTAATTCAACTAAAGCATTAGCCTTATCATTAAACATTAAAAGCTAATAAACCTTTAGCTTTATTTATTTTGAGTCTTCTCAATCTCTTTAAAGATGGTTATGGTCCAATATTCTCTATGAGGAAGCTATCATATCACTACAACTTTATGAACTTAATTTGGCATGAGTTATTCTCTAATTTAGGATATTAGCTCCTTAGTAACTTGCTCTTTGGAACTTTCTTTATCCTAGAATAATCTAATATACCTTTCTCTCTGGATGGCATACATAGAGCTTCCAAATGAAATTTTATAGATAATTCTATTACCCTAATTTATCCTCATATCTTTGCTTAACCATTCAAAGATTTTTGCATGATTAGACATAGTACCATCAAGCTTATAGAGATTGGATTATATTCTAAACACTTATTGGTAATTCATTATTAAAAAGACATGGTGTATGATTTTTGGTTGAGATTTGAAATGCCTACAAGCTTGATGGTTAATGAATCTTAATCTATCCACTGTAATAAGTCCTTGTTTGAGAATTAGCCATTTAAAGGAGTCTTTTGAAAATGCTTGTTTAGATTAGATACTACAATAGTTTTTGGCTTGATGTTTAAATATCTTTTTACAAGAGTAAATCAATCGAATATTGATTAACATATAATCGATCGAACACTATTTGGAAAAGAAAATGACTCTTCTGCTCAGAGATGATATGTTCACTTAACAATGGAATGCTTCAACAAAATAAAGGAGTCCTTTAGATCAAGGTTTATCCTATAATATGGAATAATGTCTATAATAGAGGAGAAATCAGCAAAGTTACAAGACCATTCAATGTTATTGATAATCAAATTAACTGTAGAGTTCTTAAAGAAAAGATAGATTAAGTTAAAAACCAAGTTGGTCTTACTTGAAGGGACTAGCTTACTCCAATTGTCAAACAATATAAAGGCACACTCTCTATTACCTACTCTACATTTGGTATCCATATAGAGAAGTACCCTTAGTTACAATAACTAAGACATAAATCATAGAATGGTTCATTTATGTTTAATCTATAAAAAACTTCTTCCATTTAAGAAGTAAATATGAATGCACTCACCTTAGAGAGCCTTTTTTTTTTTATCAAGATCCTCCACACTCATTTTGCCATTAGAACTTTGTTGATAAGTTTTATTAGGAGGATATCGAGCCCTTCAATCTTTAGCAAGTAGAATTGAGTACGTTTGACCTTGTTTATAGATTTATTAGTAGAAATACTTGACCACAAGAAACTTTTCAACATCTTCATTATGTTTTTTATCATACCTTTAGAGAGGAAAATGAGATAAGGCCAATAGATATATAAGGAGTTTAGAACTAAGTTAACAATTTACAATTTGTTTGCAAGTGAGAGAGATCTGTTGCTCTTGTGCATCCACAAACATTAATAATTGCAAATGTTCCTCTAGCTTTAATGCTCGGGTAAGACATTTCATTAGGTTAAAGGCTCATAATGTGGTTAACACAAAAGAAAAAAGGCTAATAAAACTCAAATGTCTTAATAATAGGATAAATCATGTCATTTAGTAGGTTATTTGGATAATGTAGCTCATAAAACAAAGAATGCCTATATCATTTTCATGTTAATGCATGTGATAAAAATGTTGCCTCGAATAGAAAATCAAGGCAAAGTCAGGATGTACACGTCATAAAGGTCACACATCAACACAAGACAATGAGATTGATATGGATATGTCAGTCTAAAAGGCTCAAAATCTCATTAGCTTATGTCTTTCATTAGTCATTACTCTTCTAAAGAAAACATATATTGATTAATCACAAGATTAAAAATACATTCCCAAGTTTTCATGAATTTTCTAATAAATTTTACTCTCTAATTATAACTATATAGTCTTAGAAGCAATTAAAAAAGAGAGAATTTTTTTTCTAACATGCAAAAAGAACTTAAAAAGATCCAAAATGAACTTAAAACAAACATTGCCCTACACCCACACTTAGAACTACTTTATTCCTAATGTAACATTAAATGTAAGAAATGGAGAATTCAACAGAAACAAATAATGAAAAAATATAAAGGAAAAGGAACAAACTCCCCTTGGGTTACCTCCCAGTAGTGCCTTTGTTTATTTTCGTTAGCTTGACTCCATGTTCTCCTCATCACATGATAAAACTTTGATCACCAGGGATTACTACTTCTGCATTCTCCATTTGAAATTCTTCACGATAAGACTTGATTTAATAACTACTCATATTTAATGTCTTTTCTATTTTAAGCTCTTAATCTCTACTACACCATACGGAAAGACATTAGTAATCACAAAAGGATCAAACCAATAAGGAAATAATTTATATCTAGAGCAATAAATAAGCACTTTTTTACCAAAAATAAAGCGTTTCTTTGAGACATTGAAAGCTTTGGTCTTCTCCTTAGTTAAAATTGCTTCCAATTTATCTGTAAACTTTTTCTTACGATCTTCCTGTACTGAATGGTCAATCACATTAATTTCAAAAATAAAATGGTCATTTAGGGGTGCTTTATGACATTAAAAATATTGAAATTTGTAACTTCCTTATCAAATTCCATTATGAGGGTACCCTAACGAACATCTATCTTAGTTTAAGCCATGTTAAGTAATAGTCTCCCTAGTAAGATAGGTATGGGATTCTAGGAAGTCTCATCTTTCATATCTACTATATAAAAATCTGTAAGAAACACTATGGCATTTTCCTGCACCAAAACATTCTCAATGACCCCATGTGGATAAGAGTTAGTATGATAAGCTAATTATAAAATAACACTAGTACTTTCAATAGGCCTAAATTTAAAGAAGCATAAATTGAATGAAGCATAACATTAATTAATGCTCCTAATTCAAACATGGCCTATTTAATCATAGTGTTATCAATTTTACAAGGAATGGTAAACATGTCAGGGTCCTTACTCTTAGGAGGTATTTTCATTTACAGACCGCAGAAATAGTTTCTCCCATCCTAATCATTTCACTACCTCTCAAATTTTACTTGTTGGTACACAATTCCCTAAGGAATTTCACATATATCAGCACTTGTTTGATCACATCTAACAGTGATATATTCACTTTAACATTTCGAAATTCCTCTCATATCTCCTTATTCTTATCCTCCTTGTGTGAATTTGATAACCTACTAGGGAAAGGTAGAGTATTAGTCTTCACAGTAATTCAAGATTAAGCATTTACCTTTGAGCTAGATGATATATCCCTTTCTCCTTTAAGCTCCTTCTCAATTTCTTTGTCACTAGCCATCCTTTATATAACCCTCTTAGGATCCTCAAGCTTCCCACCACTCCTTAAGGTGATTACACTAACATTCTTTATATTTATCTCATGTTGCAATGACAATTTTCCTCCTTTTTAAGCTTCTAAACAGTTGATAGCTAGTGCCATCTAGCTTATTTGGTTTTTTAAGCTTTGAATGATAGACCTTGTCTCCTAAATTTTAGATTTGGTCTCCTAGGAAAAATGTTACATATCATGTCGGAATTGAAAAGGGTTAGTTGTAAGAGAATTTTTTTAACTATAGCTTCCAATGACGTACCTAAGGTAAAGGGGGTGCATATGGTCTGGGCAGAAATTGCCATGCACTTTGTGACCTATTTGGGAAATAGTTTTGCTACTTATTACGTTCAGGTGATCTCTTGAACTTGGGTTATAGGTTTGTGAATATGGGTTGTGTTGTTGGGAAAAATTTCTCTCTCATGATTATGGTTTTATGTTAGAAAGAAAGCCTAAACCCTTACCATCTACTAGAGAAGAACTTGACCTAAAATTGAAGAAATTTCTTCCTTAACAGCGTCATGCACAATTAAGAGACAATAACATTTATCTTATTAAATTCTCTCATTCTTTAGGTTATGAGTAGGAAAACAAGCTCATTCAAAAAAGTGTAAAGTCTAACTAAAAAACTTCTAAAGAAGCGCTTGTTAGGAAACAAACCTAACTAAAAAACTTCTAAAGAAGCGCTTGTTAGGAGACAACCCAACTTTATAACCCTGCTTTTCTTTTCTTTTAATTTATTAGTTTTGCTTTCTACTAATTTTTCTTTAATTTCTTTTTAGATAGCTTTTATCAATTATCATATATTTTACTTCACCAACTTTATATAAATCAAAGGGAGATTTCTCTACTTTCATTTTTTTGTTAATGTTTGTATATTCTTGTTTGTCTACAATTAAGGATAAAGTCATGTTTAATTGCAAGTGGTGAATATCTATAACATCTTATTTTTCTTTAAATTTTATGTTACAACTAACAATTTCTTTAAGTTTGTGTATTTTTCTTATAAGTTTAAAATTTTAACTTTATCCTTGTTTTGCATTTAAGATCACATTAGTCAATTAAGTTTGATAACATAAGTGTATACATAATTCTCCTTAAGAAAAGTGATACAACAACTCCAACTGTTGTAGAAGAGTGATGCAACTGTTTAAGAATAGTGGTGCAATTGCTATAGACGAGTGATGCATTTCAAGTATTGTTATTATTTTATAAGAGGAATGTAACTATTAGAAATAGTAACGTAATTATTTCTTCTAACTAACGCAATTGTTTTCATTTTAAGTGATATAATTATTTCTTTCAGGTGATGTAATTGTTCCTTTAATTTGATGTAACTATTTCAAAAAGTGACGGGATCACTTTTTTTTTAAGAAAGGAAAGAAGGAATGAATTAATAAAGGCCAAAAGGGCAATTTAGCCCCTAACATTTTCGCTAAAGTATAAGTTGAACCCTAACGTTTCGGAGTGTTTAAAATGAATCCTAACGATTAGAAAATGTTGAAAATGAACCCT
>JAOQMM010165441.1:0-10675 GCA_027563515.1 Erythroxylum platyclados | reverse complement strand
CTCCATAGTGATAGTGAATAAGTAGGGAGATAAAGGATCTCCCTATCTAATTCCCCTAGCAGCTTGATAGATCTGTAAGTTCACCATTCATTAGCACTGAAAATGGTACTGAAGATATTCAAGAGTGAATCCCGCTAGGATATCCAAAAACATAAAGTGAATTTATGATGAAACCCTAATCCACTGTGTCATATGCTTTAGTGAAGTCTATTTTGAATGCACAACTTCTGACAAGTTCTTTTTTATTTTAATCTAAGCAACTCTTGAACTAACATTATGTTGTCACCCATACTTCTTTCTGGAACATAAGCCCCTTGACTAGTATTGATTATGCCTGGTAAAGTATTTCTCAATATGTTAGCTAGAATCTTTGAGATAATCTTATACACTGCGTTGCAACAGGCAATTGGTTTGTAGTCATTCAGTTTCTTAGGATTAGGGACTTTAGGAACCAATGCACGATAGATCTTGTTCATTTCAATGAGTAATCTACCACTTCTAAAGAACTCTTGTATTGCTATAATCACAAGTACTTGCAATAAGTTCCATTTCTCTTGAAAGAACCTGACATTAAATCCATCTGGGCTTAAAGACTTATTTGGATGAAATGTGAATAAGACCTCCTTTATCTCATCACTAGTAACTTCTTTGATAAGATTAGATATTTGATTTTGACTTATGAAACCTGCCATTCGATTGACCAAGCTGATGGGAAAGGTTGCAGTTGTGTAGAGATTCCATTTATTGCTTGAAAGTCACTTCTTATCATTCTTTTAAGTTCTTCTTGATCATTTATCAACATACCATACTTATTCTCAAGACAAGTAATCTTGTTCCTATATACCAATAATTAAGCAGAATATGAAGGCTTACTAATTTTACTAGAGCTTCTATTTGATCTTAGATCTAAAGAAGTTCTAATCAACAGAGATTCACAATTAGTGTTACACCAAGTGGCAGGAGAATATAAGTGTATGAGTTTAGCTTTATCACCTTATTATATTGTAGTTATCCAATTACCATAATTCTTTGATGATATATAATTTCAACATATTTTGCAAGTTGAAAATTTAAAGGAAAATGAACTTTCACATATATAATTTGGGTTGAAAATGTCTAAAGACTTAGTCCATAAGTGTACTGTCGTACAACAAAGACTCGAATTCTTTAATATCAATAAATAATTTTCCCAAATTTGGAGGTTGGAAATCAAAGACTTATTCGAAAATATTAGCAAGAAAGTGCCATTGAAACTTAAGAAACAAGTACTTAATTTTGTTTTAATTGAAGGAATTTTGTTTCATCAAGAAATGTCAAACTTCTGTTGAGATGTCTTGGGATGCTCGAGGTATTAACAGCAAGGTGACAAGTTTATGAAGGGGTATATGGAGCACTTCAGTTTGGAATAAAGATGAGAAGGCTTATACATTGGCATGGATATTATTAGCCAACCATCCTGAAAGATTGTATATCATATGCCAGAGACTATGAACAGTATCAAAAGTATGAAAGAATTCAGAGAATTCCTACATCTGAGTTACATTAAATAATTACACCATAGCCATTTAGAGGATGGGTCATTAATCTCATTGGGAAGATTATCCTCCATCCTCAAAAGGCTATAGTTTTATTTTGATGGCTGCATATTACTTTTATTAAATGGGTGGTAGCTTAACCTTTAAAGAAATATGATTAAACAAATATAGTTAAATTAATCAAGGAACAAATTATTCATCAATTTGGAATTCCTCAATTAATAACAAGTAATCAAGGAAGCATGCTTACGGGTCAGCAAGTTAGAGATTTTGTTGAAGATTATGGGATAAATTTGTCGAATTCGACTCCATATTATGCTCAGGCTAATGGTCAAGTCAAAGCATCTAACAAAATAATTATCAAGATTATGAAGAAAATGTTAAAAGACAATCCAAGAGAATGGCATAGAATTATGTCTAAAACCTTGTGGACATATCGTACTTCAAAATGTATTGCCACAGGAATTAGCCAATTGCTTTAAATTAATGTTGTTCTTCCAATAGAAGTATTGGTTCCATCCTTGAGATCAACTAAAAAAACGCTTTAGGGACTTCCAAGTTTTCATATGTAATGTTAATAGAATTAGAAGATTTAGATGAATTGTGACTTTAAGCCTTGAATAATATGATTATTCAAAAGGGAAAAATTCAATAAAAAAGGAATTTGTAGACAAGGATTCCAAGAAGGGGATCTAGTATGGACATTAATCCTACCATCTGGAATAAAAGATAGAGAATGGGCTAAATGGTCGCCAAAGTAGGAAGGGCCAATTAAAATTTATGGAGTTTTAAGTAGTAATGCATATTAGTTATCTAGTTTGGAAGGCAAACCCCATAGGCATTTTATCAATGGAAAGTATTTAAAACCTTATGTACCTACCTTTTTGAAAAAATGGGGATCAAGGAATAAGGGTTAATTTTTAAAATAAAATTAACATTAAATTAAAATTTAAAAATAAAAGTCCATAGATCCCCTTAAAACTAGCCAAAAGTTAACAAAGTAGGGAAGTTCACAACTAGTCCAAGTTAAAGGATCAAATTTCATCCCATTGATTAATGTATAACACTTAGTCCTTCTTAACTTGTTGGACTTGTTGTTTCCAAAAGCTAACTTCATCTTTTTGTAGCACTATTGACTTCCCTAACTATGTAGTTGTCCTTTTGACTTCACAAAACTCTTCACTAAGATTTTTCTATCTTGGTTAAGGGATTCTTGTTTTTCTTTAATAAGCTTGCTAGCTCGTTCATGCCCAATAGTTTCAATTTCTAAGGAATTAAATTCATTTTTTAGCTTTTTAATTTTTGCCAAGAGATTCTTACCTTTAATTTCCTTTATATTATAGTCCATTCTATGCTGATGCGAGAGGCTTAACTTTTTTAAGTACATAAATTGATCATAGCAATATTTTTTAAAGAAACCAAAAGACTTTCTTAGCTTTATTAAGAATTCCCCTAATAGCGAGTGATTGAGTTATAGAACCAACATATTGTAACGTACACAGAAAATATCTATGTTGAATTTCAGTTAAAAATTGCAACTCCTACTACATAGTGAGTCTCAAAAACTTCTTGACTCTCGATAGTTCTTTAAATTTGATTATTGGTGTAGCACTGAAGGAAAGTTAAGGGAGAGGTCTAAGAAGTTCAAGTCAAGACTTCTTCTAAAGTCGTTGCTATGGACCAAACATCCTTTATCTGCAAGATATAAATGAATTTGTTAACAGACTAACAAATCAACATATGTAAAAAAAGAATTCTTGTAATCCCTCCAGTAAAATAATCTTAATGACCTTTGGTCAGGAGAAGGCTTGACTTTTCTAGATTCCAATTCTAAAGGAAAAAGAAGGAGCAAGGAAGTCTAACATTGTGTCATCTATAAAAAAGAGATTAAAAAAATGGGAAATTTATAGCGAAAATAATAAAAGGACATTTCATACATTGTTGACTTCTTTAATAGCTTTTTTAAGTGTAGAGGAAGTCCTTTCTAAAGGAAGAGTATCTTTAGTTGCAAGCTTGACAATTACAGTTCCTTTGAGCAACTTGCAGGAGGAACGAGTGGACTTCCTACTACAAGCTCTTGGAATTGGAGTTTTAGCTTTTGTAGAGCTAAAAGTCATTGGGGACTTAATGAAAGTTTTCTTTTCATGAGAGGATTGGGAGTAACATCTTTCTAAAAGGAAAACTAGCTTTCTTCTTTGTTTTTAACATCCAAGAACCCAAAATCTATAAGTAAATAAAAGCTAAGAAAATTTTAAAGAACATAAGTAAGTGGGAATACCTTTGAGAACAGTAGAAATAGATTAAGGTACTAAACTTTAAAAGCTTTTTAGCCACTAGAAGTGGTAAGCTTTTATGTTAGCAACATTGGCAACAGTAATCTTGCATTTTAAAAGGCGATAGTGATCGAAAATTTCCTGAAGGAATTTATCATTGATAGCACTTACTTCGAAAGGAAACGCCACTAGGTAGTCCAAAAAATGTACATCAAAAGGAAATCCCAGAGATTGGTCAAGTTGTCTACTTCCATATAAGGGAGATACATTTTAAAACCTAAGGCTGTAATTGAAAAGCTAGGTTTAAAACTTTGCCACCACCAACAATGAAAACTCCATAATTGATATAGGTGAGGAAAAGCTTCTGGTAAATCGCTAAGTAAGAGGATTCAAAGGTCTTTAAAATTCTTAGTCAATAAGTCCTTTTAGAGAAGTCTCTAAAAGGACTTAACCGATCCATAGACTGAGACTTCAAAGACAACAAAATACTAAAGATGTCCTTTAGATGTTTACTACAGAAGCTGGTAGATAATTGAAGGCCAAGAAAATTAGGAAATTTAGGCTCAGAACAAGGTAGACCTTCTCTTTCCCTAAGTTAAGGGAAACAGAAAGTCCAAAGTTGGACAGACCATATACACAAAATAAGACATTACAAAGGGAGATTTGAGAGGCATCTCCTTAAGTTTTTATAGAGAAGCACAAAGAAAACAGAGCCCAAAGCAAAGAACTTACTAAAAGCTACCGTTTTACAAAAAGAAAGGAATTCCAAACTAGGTTTATTATTAATAGGGCAAAAGATAAATCGGTTTAGTAAAACCTAAATAAATTTGACAAGTTCTTCTTCAAATTCATGATTTATTAAAGAAGTGTAGCTATTTATCAATCCATAATAAGAAGAACATTTAAAGGCACCATAATATTAAAAAGTTGCATGAAGGACTAGAAATTCATAATCGTAGGCACAAGTTTAGGTTTGGATGCTACAGAATTCCTAGAAAAGGCTATTAGTTATAGGAGACCTTACCTCTTTAAGACCGAATGTATGATGAGTCTCACCTGTCTACCTATTTAGCCTAAAGATCTACATTTATTGGCCATGGGGGCCTGAAATAAAAACCTTGGAAGGAATTGACTTACTTGCTTCCCTTAAATAGAGGAGTGATGGATGAGAAGAATTAATGGGTAGAGGAGTCCCAATAATAAGAGGCAAATTTTATTTATGGTCGAAGTAAGGACAACCTTCTATTATGCTAAAAATAAGAATTCAAATGTTATATTTAGTGGGTTAAAAAGAAAATTAGAGTTTGAGAATTCTTTACCTGATCTTTAAGAAGGGAAAAAAGCCCAGATGGAATAGAAACTACCTTTAAGTTTAACAGCCTGTAAAAAGAGTTGGAGTTAGAAAAATCATAGGAATTTTTTAGAAAGGGTTAGAATAAAAAACATACATCAGTGGCATTCAACTCTATAGAATTTGTTAAAGAGGAGGAACAAGTGTGTCGAGAAGAAGCCTTAATCGTAGAAGTTGCAAGAAAAAAGTATAGAAGTTCAAAAAGAGGATAAAAGAACATTCTAGAGCTAATGGAAAGTGAAAAAGTAATGAGGAGATTTATAATAAAGGAATGGTCAAATCATAAAGGAATAATAAGAGGTTGAAATTTAAAGAGATTTTCTATCTTCTATAACAGATAGGAAGAAGAGATTTCAAATTTTAAAGACTTCAACACAATATTTGGATCTAATGTTTCTTATATGCAAAAAATTGTTTAAGATTAAAGAAACTCCTTATACATAACATTACTTGGCCTAACTCACGAAATTCAGTCTAAAACCTGAAAAACTATTAGGATGGAATTCTAACCAGCTTTTAGAAGACTAAGAAAAGTTCTATATCATATGATTAGTTTACTCAACCAAACATATTCGAGTGGGCAATTGTTGATAGCTTAAAATAAATTAGCCTATATGACCCAAAAGGCCATGAAGTTAGCCTAGAAATGGAAGCCCAATAAATGTGTAGCTAGATAATTTATGAAAAAAGAAATTCATGGTTGTGAGAATAAATATGTTGAATTTGTAGAATTCTATGACATGGAAGTTGAGGAAATAGTGGGAGATAGTTAACATAAACATAGCTAAGTGAGCTAGAAGTTAAGAAGTTACTTGAGGCTAAAGTTTAGGATATGGAAATTAAGGAGAAAGTGGCAAGTGGTTAGCTAAAATATAAGAAAAGTAGGCAATTATAGTATAAACCACTTAAGGATGAGAGGACTCTAAATTCACCAGCACCATCAGAATAGGGGGACATGACACTCACAGATCAACACTATCATAATACAACAAAAATTAATCTTTAAAGAAAACAATCAGCCTACTTCAGAAACACTTTGTTATTTTTGGCTTTCTTTATATTACAAATTCATCTCTTTAATATCGAACTCTCTTTTGTAGTTTATGATTTTCTTTTGCAACAATCAATTACTTTCATCACTTCAAATTTCATTCCAAGACCTTTTAACATTTTAGTTGCTTAAAATTCCATTTCTAAATTTTTCGAAGTCCACTTATATTGTTGATAAGTATTTAGGTACAGATTCTAGGAGAAGTGCTCCCTGACACATATTAAACAGAGGTCAAGTTTGTAATCTCTAAAGAAAACTTCGAAAACATTGGTGGAGTTTGAAATCATGCAAACAAAATATTTGGTCTTGATAATGACCATAGCTGCATTGACATTTTTAGGAATTATGTCCACCCATTTGAAAAATCAAGCAGTTGAGGTTGATGTAGGGAGGCACTCTAAAACTTAGATGTCAATCCTTCTTCGCAACACTTCTTCTTGGCCTAACTCTCATGTAAGTTTGATGTTCATGCTCAAGTAATATTTCCAACATCTTCATCATATATATGCATTTCATGATCAAGGAATTTTGTTTAACAAATTTTCATAACCTCAGTTGAAACGTAGAGTGATGGGGGTATCAAATAACCACAGATTTTGAGGGTAGTGACCAAATAGGGTAGCCCTGACTTTGAACGACTATCTTTCTATCTTGTTATACACTTGATTCAATAGAGAAACAATAATTATACTTCTATATCTAAAGATAATTTCGGTAATAAATTAGATATATAATCACGCAATTCATTTAGTGACAGTACAGTTGCTGCAAAATGATATAAAAAAAATTTGATTCTTTACTATTTAGCGTCATAAAGCCTTTAATAACACATTTGATTCTTTACTATTTAATTGTGTAGTGATATGCCTAACATGTTAACCCAGCATGTTACCTTTATAATAACATGCTTGATTCTTCTTTCAACATATGTTATTTTCTTCTTTCAAAATATGTAGGATGTTTAATATGCCCAGTATGTTGCTTTCTTTCAATATAAGTCTATATTCATTTTTTATTTTTTTAATAGCTTTTTGCCCCTGTAACAACTGTACAAGAATTTCAGCCCTCTAAACACAAAATATTCTTTATTCATGGGCCATATACTAAACAAATAGAAACATATGAGATTACTATACATCAAATGGAGGACAAAGTTGCAAACTAGAGTGGCGAACAAAGATGCCAAAAAATTACTAGAAACTAATGAAATAGAAAAAAGAAGCAAGAAGAATAAAGGATTATTAAGGATTTGCTTATTTCAAAGAAGTTATAGGAAGCACGAAGATTTTAAGGATTTGTTGCAAATTAGGGATAAAAGATGCAAATTAGAGATAAAAGCAATCGAGGTTAGTTTTTAGGGGAAATTAAGTTTTGGGTTTTAATTTTTTGAAAATAATTAAAATAATAAATTAATATTTAATTACATGTTTTCTGTTAATTGGCACTACTCAGGTGGCCCAACTTAATAGGAACGTAACTTGCATTGACGGATGGGTGACAAAGTGACCATTTTTTAGGAAAATTGCTCTATTTTGGAGAACCTTAAGGGGCAAAGTGGTACAAGAGATAAAACGGTGGGATTCATCTTAATTTTTGTCAAATTTTAGGAGGCAAATTGGATCTTTTGCTCTTAAAAAAATAATAGACTTTTGAATAGAATTATTTTTATTCATTTTTATTGGGTTCTCTCTCTCTCTTCAATTATATCCTCAATAGATTAAACAAACTAACAGAAGAAAATTTCCATAAATAAGAATATATATCCAAGTAATTGATTTTAGAATGGATTCTTAAAAAATATGATTCAAACCTTAGTTCATAAAAAAAAATCTTGGGCCTAAATTAAAGTTCTTGAGAACTTGAAACCTGAGTCCAATAAGAGATTTCCTCTGAACAAGAAGTGAACCTAATAAAACCATAATTGAAAATAAAATATTCAATAAATTAATATAACATTAAAAAAAGAAATGGGCCAAGCCTAGTTAAACCTTCCTTTGTAGATAGATATGAGTGATTTTTGAAAACTTTCTTAAGTTTGAGTCCAATGAAGTCTCCTAAACTTGTAACCTTTTTACAAAACTTATAATTGTTCTTTTTGCCTCCTATCCCACCTAAAACAAAATGTTAAATCAATAAAAATTATATCAATCAAGAAAACTGATAAGTTGTTATTTTTTTGCTAACTTTGGATATAAACCTCTTCAATGTGTTGGAATTTTTATTTTAAATTAATGAATTTGTTTCTTAATTGTTCTTAGATGAATTTCAACACATTGGAGAAGAATTTGAATCAAAAAGAAGCAAGCAAAGTGAAGGTAATTCGAATTTCCAGCTGATAGCAAATAATTGACTAAGCGTGGGCACATTCAAGGAAAAAGCATATCTGTAGAATCAGATATGTTTTCAGATCTGATACACCTAAGATTTGAATTATTTTGGGAACCAAGATATTGTCATTATGTGGGGGATCTGCTACCTGATTTTGGGGGAGGTGTATCTTAAAAAAATAACGACAATAGGAAGACAAAAACACTTGGAGAGAGGGCATCAAAGACAACTTTACGTTTTCTTTAGTTTTCCCTTTTATCGTTTTTTTAGGTTTTTCTGTCGAACTTCTGTAAATCAGCAGCGATGGAAACACTCTTTACTTCTACTTTTCTGTTTAGTTTTATTTTTGTTATGAATAACTAAATCTTTCTTCTTGGTTGAAGGAAACCACGTTATCATCTAGTATGTGTGAGATTTTCTTAATAAAGTTTACTTTCATTAATGGATATTAAGTGTCTTTCTGTATTGCTTTTATCGATTGAATTAATTGATCTTTAGGATGCGCAACTAGGAATTGATTAATTTAGTCCATAGCCAGATTGGTAAGATTTGACATTCAGTTTTGCTAATCAAAAGTGGCAATTAGGATTATCATCTCTACGATAGGGATTGGAAATTCTAAGAAGGATACTTATCTAGATTAAATACATATCGTATATGTGTTGTCTTGCTTATTGGTTCTTAAAGCTATTAATTAATTAAACTTAAGATTGTATCTAAGTTGTTAGTTAATAAAAGTGATTAGAATACATATTTCTATTCATTTAATCCTAAGAGAGAACATATAACAATGAGTATTTGTCAATGAATGCATTTTTATATCAACGATCCGTATTAGTTGATAACGTAGGTGACCCGAAAACAAGGGTTTTCATCAATTTTCTAGATCTAATTATTTTCGTTTATTTCTAATTTTTGTCAATTCCTATTTTTCTAAATTCACGTTAATTCAAATCCCCCCTTTTCATTTTTTTTTAGTCTTCAATTCGTGAAATAATTACCAATAGATTCCTTGTGGGAACAGTCTCAACTCTTCACTAACTACATATTTTCTCATTAGAGTTGTTATTAATTTGGTTGCAGGCAATAGCATCACCAAATTTTGGCGCTATTTTCTAGAAATTCTTAACGGTACATGTATGTTACATGAGTAGACAAGACAACTCAATTGCTATTCAATTCAGAGATAAAAAAGACAACCAAGGAGCTATGGAGACAAACAAAACAGAGACTAGAAGCGCAGAAGAAGGAAAAGATGGCTACAAATCGCACTCTTCATGAACTAACTACCCCTATGGATGCTCAACAACCCTATTGCATAAATTTTTCGAATTTGTGGGACAACAACACCTTTGAACTGAAGTCTGGGCTTATTCATTTATTACCAATTTTTCGAGGTCTACTAGGAGAGGATCCTTACAAGCACTTGAAGGAGTTCGATGTGGTTTGTATGGGTATGAAGCCTATAAATGTGACTAAGGAACAAATCAAATTAAGGGTCTTTCCATTTTCTCTCAAAGATGATGCTCAAGATTGGTTGTACTACTCTGCGAGTGAGAATGTGCAGACATAGGCCGAAATGAAGAGATTTTTCTTTGAAAAGTATTTTCCAGCATCAAGAGTTGCCACTATTAGAAAGTAAATTTGTGGTATTCGACAACATATAGGCGAGACACTATATGAATATTGGGAAATATTCAAGAAGCTTTGTGCTAGCTCCCCCCACCACCAAACAAACGATCAATTGTTGATTCAATACTTCTACGAGGGTCTTTTACTGACAGACAGGAGTATGATTGATGCTGCAAGTGGTGGAGCCTTGGTTGACAAAACACTGGCAGCCACAAGAGATTTGATAGCAAATATGGCTTCTAATACACAATAATTTGGGATACGTTTTGGCCATAGTTCAAAACAAGTGAGTGAGGTGAATATGTCAACATTGGAAAAGAGGCTAGATGATCTTACATCTTTAGTGTGGCAACTCGCGGTTACAAAGAAAGAAGAAGCACGAGCATGTGGAATATGTTTGATGTTGGGACACTCTACTGATGCGTGTCAAAGGCCTCATATTTATGATGAAATGATAGTTAGTCACAAAAAAATTGTCACTAAATTATGAATAGTAGTGACTATA
>JAOQMM010165277.1:0-10688 GCA_027563515.1 Erythroxylum platyclados | reverse complement strand
AAAATCCTTCATCCAAGCGGATTTCTTCACGCATCGTTTGGTCCTTGGCTGAAGTTCATACGCTGGCGTTTTATCACTCTTTGCTATAGGAGGAGTCTTAATGCAAGAGAAGCATCCTATCGCCTACGAGAGTCTCAAGCTCAATGATACCGAGACGAGGTATACCGTCCAAGAGAAGGAGATGACGGTCATCATCCATTGCTTACGCACTTGGAGGCACTACTTGCTTGGGTCCAAGTTTGTAATGAAGACGGACAATGTGGCTATAAGTTATTTCCAAACTCAAAAGAAGCTAAGTCCCAAGCAAGCCCGTTGGCAAGATTTTCTTGCTGAGTTTGATTATAAGCTTGAGTATAAGCCCGAGACGGCCAACGTTATGGCAGATGCACTTAGTAGAAAGGCCAAGTTAGCTTCCATGACTAAGCTCTAAAGGGAAATGCTTGACCTAATAAAGGAGGGCATGGAGCATGATACAGTTGTAAGGCAATTTCAACGCCTAGCCATGGATGGGAAGACTAAGCGATTTTGGGAGGAAGATGGTCTTCTCTACACCAAGGGGCATCGCATGTACATGCCAAGATAGGGAAACTTAAGGAAGAATCTCATCAAGGAATGCCATGACACTCTGTGGATGGGTCATCCGGGGAAAAGGCGCACTTGAGCCTTATTGGAGACAACATACTATTAGCCTCAAATGAGGGATGAAGTGGAGCAATATTTGAAGACTTGCCTTGTATGCCAAGAAGACAAGGTCAAGCACAAGCATCCTACCGGGTTATTGGAACTGTTGCCCACACCCGAGAGGCCATGGGAAAGCATAAGTATGGACTTCATAGTAGGCTTATCTAAGTCTGAAGGTTGTGGCATTATCATTGTGGTGGTGGATAGGTTTTCCAAATATACAACCTTCATCACCGCACCTAAAGCATGTTCCGCTAAGGATACAACGAGGCTTTTCTTCAAACATGTGGTGAAATATTGGGGCTTGCCACAATTGATCATTAGTGACCGAGACTTGCGCTTCACTGGGAGATTTTAGACCGAGTTATTCAAGCCTATTGGTTTAGCACTCCACTTCTCAATGAGCTTCCATCCCCAAACTGATGGGCAAACCGAAAGAGCCAATGCATTATTGGAGCTCTACTTGAGACACTTTGTAAGTGCTAACCAGCAAGATTGGGCAAAGCTACTTGACATGGCTCAATTCTCCTACAACTTGCAAAGAAGTGAGTCCACCAACCAAAGTCCATTCGAGCTAGTAATGGGGCAATAACCTATGACTCCTCACCATCCGCGTTCAAGATTGCCAAGAGTTGGCATGAACAAATGGACTTAGCGAGGTCCTATTTTCATAAGGCAACCAAAAAGATGAAGAAGTGGGTGGACACGAAGAGAAGGCACTTGGAATACAACATTGGAGACCTTATTTTCATCAAGATCCTACCTTCACAACATAAGTCCACTCGGCCTCTACATAAGGGACTTGTGAGGACATATGAAGGACCATTTCCTATAATAAAGAAGGTAGGCAAAGCTTCATACAAGGTAGAGTTGCCACCCACACTCAAGGTAAATCCGGTCTTCTATGTAAGCCATTTAAAGCCTTATCATGAAGACAAGGAAGACCT
The DNA here is from genome assembly GCA_027563515.1 of Erythroxylum platyclados. Lineage (NCBI taxonomy): Eukaryota > Viridiplantae > Streptophyta > Magnoliopsida > Malpighiales > Erythroxylaceae > Erythroxylum > Erythroxylum platyclados. The sequence goes on along the minus strand of JAOQMM010165277.1, from coordinate 9,060 downwards.
TTCAAGGGGGAAGTCCAAGAGAGCACCTATGGAGTCACTGATACTTTTGGCAAGGATGTGGAGTCTATATTGGCTGACCGTGTGGTTTGTGGAAGGGACAACAATCCAAGTCATAAGTACTTGGTAAAATGGAAGGGATTACCCGAGAGCGAGGCTAGTTGGGAACTGGCAAACTCACTTTGGAAATTTAAGGAGCACATCAAGAAGTTCCACATTCCCAGCTCGACGAAGATGTCGATGCCATAAGTGGGGGATGATGTCATAACTCGGGCATTTTGGAAGCATTCTCCTTGGCTCTCTAGAAAAATCTAGAGAAATATACTACATGTAGAACAATGTAGATATGTGTGGAGACTTATGGAGTATTCTAGAATACTATGGAAAGTGCTAGATAATAGTAAGGAGGTGAGAACTTTCTAGGACCCCCATTCTCTACCATAGGATCAAATACATAATAACCACTAGATCGGACCCCTAAAGCCTATAAATAGGTAAGGGTCTCTCATTTGTAACACACACCAAAAGCTTGTAACACTCTTCTCCTTTAAGCAATACAAGTTCTCATTTTATTCAAGTTTTTGCTTCCATTTTGGCGTAAGGCTTACTTAGTTGCTCACCAAGGTTCAAGGATAGCAACTAAGGTCGCACGGTCTTGAGAGGTTTCAAGCAAGTCCGTGACACTATGCCTACTCGATTTGTTTTGAGAGAAACAAGAGAAATGATAAGAACATAAGCTCCACATGTCAATTGGCTCTATCTAATACCCTTTTCATTGTCAAGGAAGCCCTCCTAGAAAAAACTAAAACTTTTTCACTAACATCTCAGTTATCTTACAGCGGTAACATTTAAAGTGTTTTGCTTTCTTTCATTTATCTTTCTTGATAGGTAAAAAGATACTGAGGGAGTTCAAGAGACTCCATCCCCTCTTGGAGGAGGCCCCCATCCCAGTTTTGGAATCAGTTGAAACACAAATAAAGTTCAGAAGTCCCCCGACTACTCCCTAACGTAAAGGTGGCTTCAACCTTGGCTTTACTAAAGAAATGTCAAATTGTCATAACCTTATCAACATAAGATTCCCAATACTAAAATTCACTCAAGGCTATTAAAGGAGCCACTTCAAGAGATAGAAATGTTGACAGTGAAACTCATAATTAATTCTTTCTTCCATTTTGCTGTGAAACCAACTTTAAAGGAACAAACTACACTCCAAACCCCACAAAGAACAAGGATACTTAATCTATAATTGGAGATTATCCAACAATCAGTGTCAACTACTAATCCTATTGAACAAAAGAATGAAATGGTTACTAACCCAACAAGAGAAAGAAAAGATATTACTTCAAGTAATCTTTAGCAATTTTACCTTAACCTCAAACAAACACTATCAAGCTCGCTCTTCTGCCGTTAGTTTTTGGCACAATTTCAAATGTTTCCTAAGGTGGCTCTTTTGTTTTTGTTTAAGTTGTTTCCTTTAATTTTTTAGACTCCTTTTGAGTTGCAAATTTTTTTCTAGAATTGTCACTCTAGTTCCACTGTCTCTTTAATAGTCTGATCTTGTGGGCTTTCCCTCCAAGTTTTTACTTAACTTGTTATCTCTCAACTTATTTGTAATTACTTTATTATTAATTTTATTCTACTTGCACTAGAAAAGAAAAAGAAAAAGAAACTCAAAAGATACGCTTTTTCTTGTCATTCTTAAAGATACTAGATATATAACACAGCATAAAAAATTGATGAGAGAGTTTGCGTTTGTAAATCATAACTACTAAAGCATAAATCTCAGGCCTGTGACAATGAATACGTCTAGTAGATGGAACAATAGGTCAAAATGGTAGGGCATCTCAAGTGATAGCAATAACCAGACTTTTGTCGTGGATGATGTAGTTAAATAAAGAGATGATGCTTTTAGTGTAATTACTGATCATATATCTGCTGACATCATGGGTCCTCTAAATTATATTTAGAGTACATGACTAACTCCTACGTCACAAATGATACCTTAGCTTCCTTATCAAGAGAAGAAGAGGATACCTCAAGCACCAGTTTTTTCTTATTTTGTTGACGCATTTCAAGCTGTTTCCATGTTCGTATTAGGTGTAAGTATTTAAGGATCTCGTCTTCCAAGAATCCTTGTTTCAAGATGTAACTCGTTCTGGAGCTTTATTGTCAATAAAATTCTTTTTAATTTAAATAAATCATAAATACTAAAGCGAATAAGAAGTCATTTTCTACTAAACGTGGAGTGTGCTTCCTCGAACTAACAACAAAATGGAATGGTCATGGACTGATCTTGACACATGCCTAAAATAAAGAAACTAGGTACGAAATGCTTGTGGTCGTAAGTACGAATCATACTACGTAACATTTTCCAGTGCGAATCTATTTTTCTCTTTCAACGTTTTTGTTCATTATGCACGCTTTTTGAACTAACTAGTTCGGGGAAGTGAGGGTTCAATGTGCGGTACCAAAACGATAAGCTTTAATAGGGAAGTTGCCCGTGAGCTTCCTTGAGTTAAGTCAAGCTTGGTGCTAATAATGATAAGCACAGGATTGTTGCAATTGGCTTCGACCGTCAAAGATTGTGAATGTTATTAATTTGATTATTGACATTGACCCTCGATGACCATATGATATCTAGTCATTAGTCCTCTCACATGAGTGGACATATTCCATTGGTTTAAAGATATCGTCTTTGACAGCCTTACCATGTTCCTCCATTTAATACCAAGCAAATGAAAATATTCTCAAGCCAGCACAATTTGTCCTCTTTTTCTCAACCCAATAAGTCTCCTTATAACACCCCCAAAACCGAATTCCCATGTTAACGGGTGGATATGCCAATCTTGATATATACCTTCAATTTCCTTTTTATTTTGTTCAAAGTCCCCTCTTATCGTATTTTCTTTCAATCGCAGAAAGATAAAAGACCATGTAATGGATGTGAAAAGAGTTTGATATATTAATGGTTCAGGACTTAGAATAAAGCTTCCTTTTCAATTCTTAAGACTAAGATCATTAACACTGAAAAGAACATGCTCTGGTCACAATTTATTTTGAATGCAATCAGTTTGGTATAGCAATTACAGTATTGTCAGGGACGAGAAGAATAGTGGTGTGAAACCCAGATCACACTGCGTGGACTTGTAATTAAGAGATTACATTCAAAATACTTCAGAAATCAACATAGAATGATTTGGACAAATTTTTTCTGTAAACTAGCCAGCTAAAAAGAAAAAGAAAAAATCATGTACAAACATATATGTTTTTACTATGAAAAACATATATACTAACTTATCTAATATAGCTACCAGGATTCATATAAGTTAGCTTTCCTCTACTTCCCATTGCTAAACAGCTACGGTTGCGTATAAATATGTTTAAGAATTAATACTAGATTAAACATAGCAGGTTTCCATCTACATATTAAAAGGGCGGCAGCGGTGATTTTAAAATTGTAGAGAAGCAATTTAACGTAAAACAAAGGTGGAAGTGGAAGGAGAGTCTTGAGTCGTAGATTTTGACTTGTGTGTGGTCGATGCCCGTTGGGAAGGGATTGTCTTGGCACTAGTGAAGTGAACCCAAAAACGGATTCACGCAAAGTCTACTCTCAAGTCGTCCATGGTAGACCCCACATGGCGCTGAGGTGAGACCCAATCTTCTCTGTTATGAGTCACTAAAAGGCACTGCCACTGAAGTTTCTTTGCACCGTCGGAGGAAGCTGGTAGCGAAGCCGCCTGTCTACTTAGACATTGCTAGTATATATATATATATATATATACACAATTGTAACAATTATTATTGGTAATATCAAGGAGCTTCCTTTGATATCCCTAAAGCTACTAGTGTGGATTAATTATGTCAAGTTCTAATCAGAGAGTATATGGGGAGCAGTACTCAAACTTTGAGTTTTCTGAATTTCTCAGGTTCGACGAGTGGATAGAGGAAGACGATTCATCATTAGTAATTTCTGATTCTTCCCACAATCCTGTTTACCGAGCACGTGTAGTTGGTGAGTCGAGCGGCACTAGAAGTCCTCCTGAGCAGCGTAGCGGTATGTGTAGCACCTGACACGTGTAAATTAAGCTTCTATTGTATGTGTGTTCTCAGCTGGTGGTAGCGTCATAATTCTCCCTTTTTTTGTTAGATAACATAATATCTGTCCAAGGATGTTGCCCACTTTCGACACTTGATTACGTCATTGTTAACAATGAATGCCTTGTAACAGGGGAGGACAGAATAGGCGGGGAGAAGAAGGAAGCCAAGGAAAGGGTAGCATTCAAAACAAAATCAGAAGTAGAAATACTGGACGATGGGTTCAAGTGGAGGAAGTACGGGAAGAAGATGGTGAAGAATAGTCCAAACCCTAGGTACATATCTTATATCTTCCAATTTTAATCAACGCAAGGAAATTTCTTTCTTTCTTATACATCAAGTAAATGGCGGAAGATGCAATTTCTCTTTTTTTTTTTCCTTTTGAGAACATATTGGAGGCCTTTCAGACTTTCACAGACTATATTCATCTTCGAACAACTGAAATATTGACCTGTAGCTGTAGGAGATATATTCCATCGGCTTCAGTTTGGAAGTACTGGCTGGTATTACAAAGAATGTGCTACAGTAATACATATATACGCTGTCTCTTACGAACTTAGAATCAAATTGTGACAACAGACTTTAGACTTTTCTTCTATCGTCTATAGTTAATTATAACATGGAGTATACATGTGCAGGAATTACTACAGGTGCTCAGTTGAAGGCTGCCCGGTGAAGAAGAGAGTCGAAAGAGATAAAGATGATCCTGATTATGTAATAACTACTTACGAAGGCATCCATAATCACCAATAGTCGTATGACAGAAGATTGGTAACGATCAATAGATGTAACTTTAGTTACTGTTGAACCCACCTGCATCTGATCAGTTAAGTGCCATCACATCTGATTTTATCAGATAAAAGTTATTCATCTCAAGGTCTTATTTGCTTTTTTTTTTTGAAAAATAAATAAGGAATTATATTAACAGTAGCAAGCTATTCCAAAAACACAAAAGTACACCCATCACCAAATTTGCAGGTTAAATTTTGCTTCACTGTTGTCACTTAAGCAATGGAATGACATTTTCAATTTGAAACATTTTTTTAATGTAAATAACAAATATACTATCAATTTACTAAGATACCGTATGATAAATGGTATTGCAACATTAACGGGTTAGATAATAATATAATAGATGTTAAAAATATTTAATATTTTATGCTCTTTATATTAAACTCCCTGTTTTTCCGTATGTTTTACACTTCTCTATTTTAAAAATAGACTTATTACTCCCTTTAATCACCAGTTAAAGAAGTTTTAGAATTTAAAAAGACTTTTTTACTCCTATATTATAATGATATAATTATAACTGTACATGTTGCATTTTATTGGACAAAAATATCCTTTTAGTCTTTTATCTTTATTTATGATTAGATTAAAAATAAACTTAAATTTAAAAAATTAATTAAATATTACATATAAAGGACTGCTTATAAGCACCATAAAGCAAAAATTACTAGCATAAAGTCTAATATTTATAGCTAGTTTCAAAGATATGTCTTGTTAAACTTATTGTATGCGTTCTGTGAAATTCTTTTACATGTGATCGTTATGTTCACCACTCGAGTCTATGATATATATATATATATATGAGAATTATAATATGTATATATTTTTTGGTACCAATATATATGTATATATACCAATATATATATATATATGTATATATATTGGTAGTTTGTACGATGGTCACTATGCACATGAGCACGACTTGGTCTTTATAAGTTCTCAAGAGAAACTACTAAGAAATTCCCATCACCAGCAGTTTCCTCACCAATATACAACTTGAAAACGACTTCACATGTCTTTTTCTATTCAACATGATTTTTTTTTTACTTTGTTTCATAAATAAATTTTCTTTTTAAAAAATTTTTTCCACAAATTATCAATCGTGATATACAATTATGAGACAATAGTATTATTTTAATTTTGTTTCATAAATAAACTTTCTTTTTAAATTTTTCTATAAATTATCAGTCGTGATGTACAATTGTGAGACAATAGTATTTTTAGTAATTTTTTCCTTTTTTATTTATTAATCGTCAAAATTTAATCTATGCTTAAAATTATTTTTATTTTTGAAATAGAAGAAATAATGAAATAAAGTAAAAAAATATAAGGTTTTAATGTATTTTAGTCAACAAAAGAGTAAAAGGGTATTTTTATCCAAACAATGCAACATGTATAATTGTGGTGATGTGATCAAAATATAGGGTTAAAAAAGTCTTTTTGAGTTATAAGCTCCTTTGACTAGTGGTCAAAAAAGTAATAAGTTTATTTTTAAAATAGAAGATGGCATAACGTACCAGTGGATAAAACACGGGAAGATTAAATATATTTTAGCCTAATAAATTTGATCCTTGTATTAATTAACGCGGGATATGGAGAGGTATAATAGTACATAAAACTTAACTAACAGAAATGCTAGAATAGACCCACATGGAAAAATGTATATAATAATAATAATAACAATCATAATGATAATGACGACGACGACGAAGACGATGACGACAACGATAACAACAACAACAATATAAAATAAATAAATAAATACGTATAAATAAAAATAATAAAATATAAAATATAAAAAATATAGATTAAGGTGAAGAATAAAAATAAAAGATTAAATAAGTAAATAAATACTCAAACAAGAATGAAGATAAGTAAATAAATAAATCAAACAAGTCATTACAATAAAATATTTAAGCTAAGTAAGAAAATATTTAAGCTAAATAATTAATTATGAGGTAAGTACTACATATTAAATGTTTAGGCTAAATACAAGATATAAAATTCGAAGGAAAATGTTTTAAAAAAACCTATTAAAAGGAAAAGGATCTCTTTATATGATATCCTTTATCTGTATGCTAGTGCATCAAAGTTTTCTATTAAAAGTCATGTCCTTAGTAAGTTTCAATAAAATCATATAATTTTATGATCACCTTACCCTAAATTTTCTTAGGCCTTCCTTTTTTCCTCTTACAGTCTCTAAATACAATATTCTCACATCTTCTCACTAGAGCTTCAAGGTGTCTCCTCTTAATAAGTCTAAACCAACTAAGTCTTGTCTCTTTTAATTTTTTGTTAGCCACCTTTAATTTCTCTCTTACCATTATATTTCTGACCATATTTCTTCTAGTAGAGTTGCACATCCAACAGAGCATCCTTATCTCCACCACCATTAGCTTATGACTATGTACCTATTTGATAGACCAACACTCTGCCACATATAACAAGGTCAGCCTAATCACTAAATGATAAAATTTACCTTTAAGCTTGAGCGTTATCTTCTTGTAATATAAAACTCTTAATGCACTTCTCCATTTGAGTCACCCTAATCTGGTATGGTATACTATGTCTTCACTGATCTCTTCATTGCTTTAGATGATATATCTTAGATACTTACAACACTCTTTTTGTAGTATAACTTCTAAACTAACCTTGACCTGCACATTAGAAGTTACCTTATAGCTCGAGAAGTTACACTATAGGTACTAAGTTTTAGTCTTGCTCAATTTAAAGCTCTTCGATTCTAATGTATCCCTCTAAAATTCAAGCTTGACATTGACAACTTATTTTGTCTCATCAACTAAAACAATGTCATCATCAAACAACAAACACTAAGGTACATTCCCTTAGATATTCTTAGTGAGCTCATCCATCACTATTACAAACAAAAAGGGGCTCAATAAGGAGCCTTGGTGTAGCCCAATATCTATAGAAAATGCTCTGTATCTCATACTGTCATCCTTATTCTAGTCTTTACACCTTCATACATATCTCTAATAACTCGTATATAAGTCATACGAACTCCCTTAACTTATAAATAGCTTTACACGATTTCCCTAGATACCATATCATACTCCTCTAAATCAATAAAACCATGGGTAAGTTATGCTCTTTGTCCCTATAATATTACATTAATCTTCTAAGAAGATATAAAGCTTTTATCATGGACCTTCCTAACATAAAGCCAAATTGGTTCTCCGAGATAGGAGCATCCTTTATCACTCTCTTCTCAATCACCTTTTTCCATAGTTTCATGGTATGACTAAGTAGTTTGATGTCTCTATAGTTGTTATAATTTTGGATGTCCCCTTTGTCCTTAGATAGAGGAACTAGCATCCTAAGTCTCCATTTATCCGATATTTTGGCAAACCTAAGAATAATATTAAAAAGCTTGGTTAACCAAGTGAGACCTTTCTTGCCTAGGCTCTTCTACACCTCTATGGGTATCTCATCAGGCCCTATCTGTGACACCCTAATACCCCCTATGAGGATATACGGATGCACACAAAACAAACCTAGACAATCTAATAATTCCCATAGATAAAACAAACATACATCACAATTCATATAGTTACTCGTGTCAATAGACTTGTTTACATACATCAAAGTGGTTTATATAAGTCATAAATTACATATATCATATTCATACGTTGAAAATCTCATCATAAGTTACGATTATTACAAGCCATTTACATATTGAAATCTTTATAAGTCTTACAAGCATTTCCTACAAAATTTCTTCTTAATATTTATGATTATAACACAATGTTTAGATACAAAATCTTACACGTCCTTCTTTGGTCATTGCGATTGTCCCAAACTTAACCATGATGATCATGACCTACACAGAGGAAAAACCACTATGCTAAACATATGGCTTAGTGGGGAATAATGATGCAAGATGGTACCTACTCACAATAGTCGCCCAACATTCACAAGCAAATGATTCATGACATTTAAGTGATGGAAAATATATTATAAAATAAAAGTCATAAAATATCTTAATACACATAACAATATTTGAATATGACATTCAGAAACTATTCAGAATATAATTTTGCATCAGAACAAAACAATATAAGCCCCATAAACCCTCTTGAAAAAATGAAAACAACTTAAGCAGGTATATCTCTGAGGCTTCATCTTCACCGGATCACCAGTTCCCAAATTCCAATCTCT
>JAOQMM010165239.1:0-10690 GCA_027563515.1 Erythroxylum platyclados | reverse complement strand
TTAAATTGTTCATAATTTATATTAATAATTAATTTTAATTAATTAATTATATAATATTAAATTAATTATTTATAATTCTTATTAATAATTAATATTAAATAACTAAATAATATATATTTAGTTAATAGTAAATCCAAAAATGAAACAATAGAAAAAATAAAAATACTTTTTTGTTTTGTTTATAAATTTTGAAAATTGGAAGAAATCAAAACCCGAAATAAAAACTAAAAGCACAAACAAATAAGTTTTTTTACTAAATTTGAAAATAACAACTAAAAACTAAAAATATAATTAGAAACAAATAGGCCCTAAATAATTTCAGGTCTCTTATCCACTCTAATTTTTAAAGACCTTGAATACATGGAACCTTCATTCTTGTGGTGTTTTTGGCAATACTAATCTTCATTACCACCTTCCTCATTAATAGTAGGCATAACATTGTGGCCTTTCCATTAGAATTTCTTGATGCAGGTATCTCCAAATTAGAATTTATTCTGATTGACTTCTTCTTAGATAAAAGGCCTACCTTTTTTCCTTTGAATGCATGAGCATAGAAACACTAGAGCAAAACATTTTTGAAAGAATTCCTACTCAATGAGGATAATTTCTTCCTCTTTAAGTTTACCCTTTCGGGAAATGCACAAAGATTCTTCGAAAGTGGCAAATTTCACTTCAACAACATGCCTTTATTTCTTTAAAAGTGGAAGCTATATACTCAACTACAAAAACATATTTCTCTTTGGACTAATATCTATAACATCCCTTTAGAATACTGGACCATTACTTGTCTCATTCAACTGGTTAGCTTCATTAGGAATTAAAATGGATGAAGTGAAAACAAGCATGAAAAAAGTGAGTTATGCATAAGTCTATGTGATCGTGGACATTAATCAAGATTCTTCTAGAAGTGATATCTTTATTGAGGCTTAATAATATTGATGAACTTTATAAAAATAATATCACAATCTTATATCATGGAAACTTCATGTTCATCATATAGGTAAGATTTGGAAGCCAATAAGTAGCATGTTGATTAATGGTGACTATAATGAATTAACAGGACTAAGAACTCTAGGTAATAAGGACATTGATTCTAGTAAATAAGATGGAATGGAAACAAATGTGAAGAAAAGAAAGTGTGTCGTCAATGATTATTTTGAAAATGTCTCTAATAATTTTGCTTGAGCAATGAAAAAAATTTAGTAAGTAAACAAAAAACCCTTGAAGTTGATTCATTTGAAACCTTATAATATAATCAGTATTGTCCCTGAGCAAGCTGTATAATTTTATACTGATCATTCACTTAATTTTGTGAATTCTAAGGATCGCAACTGTATGTCTCCCATTTATCAAAATCTTGCCAAGTTAGATAACAAATTTAAGACCACTATATAGAGGAATAAGTTAACCTCCCTAACCCCTTCTTTAATATATAACTTTTCTCTCCTAAAATTTAAGAGGGGTAAATAGTACTAAGAAACAACAATTATTTCGAGACTACTTACATGAAATAAAACCATATTTGCTTGGTCCTTTGGAAACTAAGATAAAAGAGGAGAGTTATAGGAAGCTTGGTTTTTTTAATAACAATTGGTCTATCTTTACTATCTATTATGCACATAATAATGGTATAATTGTAGCAGCATTGATCATTGGTAGAATAAGGATATCTCATACCATAATCTATCATTAACTTCTACATCTAGATTTAAAGCTCTTACAAGAGAAGATACATTTACTTATTACATATACTTATACCACTAACTTTTCCTTTCAAAGGAACTCCTTATGGAGTAAGTTCTATAAGATCTGTTCAAACATTTATAACATTTGGTTTATTTTAGGAGACTTCAATAACTCCCTTCATCCAATGGAAGTAGAAGGCACTACTTATTTGAGAGTCTATACAGAAGATTTTTGCAAATGGGCAAGCTATTTTATACTTAATAACCTTAATAAGGAAGGTAATTGTTCACTTAGACAAGCAAGCAATAAAGAAGAAGGTTCTTAAGGAAAAACTTAATAGAGCAATAGTGAATAACCACTGGCTTAGTGAACTTTTCTAAAAGTAACAACCCCTTTTCTTAGATCACACATCTATTGCTATCTTAAACATGACTACAAGGAAGAAAAGATCTTATCCTTTTAGTTTGAACAATTGCTTGGTAAATGATGAAGGGTTTAAGAGGGGTATCATTAAAGGACTAGGTTACTCTTTTTAGGGCTTTAAATATTTTATATACATGATACTACTACAAAGGACTAGGGAGTAGCTCAAACAACTTAATCGTAGAAATAAAACAATACTCAAGTAACAGTGATTACTTTAAAATCCAAACTGGCCCAGGAACAACTACTCCTTTATCTAGACCCAACCAATGAAGAAAGAAAAGAAAAAAAAGGACAATGTTTAATGCGTATTTTTATGCTATTGATGTTAACTATTTTATAATGAAACAGAGATTTAGAGTTTAATGGCTTAATGATGGCGATAAAAACTCACCCTTTTTTTTCATAAATCATTTCTCTCTATGGGGAATTTCAATAAAATAGCTTTATTATAACAAGAATATAGATCCTTGGTTTATACTTAAGAAGAATTATTGATGGAATCTTATGAATATTTCTCAACTTACTCAGTTCTACTGCCAATCACTCCTCTTCTATACATATGTTAAACTCATTCATCATAGATATAATTTTAGCATTTGATGTAGATAGCTTGATTCTACATTTAAATGAAATAGATGTAGAAAAAGCTCTCTTTGACCTTAACACCAATAAGGCATCAAATCCTGATAAGTTTAATGCTTTATTATTCTAGATGTAGTATTGGAACTTTTCAACAAAGACAAAATGTTGAATGAAGTTAGTAAGAGTTTCATAAGTCTTCTTCTAAAGTTACCTAGCTCTTGTTCTTTGATAAAATTTATACCAATCTCTTGTTGCAACAAAATTTATAAAATCATAGTAAAGCACTTAATCTCAATATTTAAAGTGGTGCTAAAGCCTTTGATTAACCAAACACAAGGCGCATTCATCAAAGGGAAATAAATAAGAGATAATATCCTCTTAGCTCAAAAGCTCTTCAAGAATTACAATAGAAAAACTCCTTTGAAAGTTGTGTAATCAAGATAGATTTTCATAGGGCTTTTGACTCTATCGATTGAAACTTGATCATCAATTCCTTAAATGAATTTAGGTTTCCTATAAAATTCACTAGTTGGATAGAGTAATGCATCACTATAGTTTCTTATAGCATACCAGTGAATAGAGGCTTAACAGAGCTCATCAAAGGAGCTATAGGACTAAGGCAAAATGACCTTTTATCCCCTTGTCTGTTTTCCTTAAGCATTAAGGTTTTGTCTAGACATATTGGACATGTGATAAGCCTAAAGAGGATTTTTTAGTTCCACAATAAATATAGGAAACTTATCATTTACTGATGATATTTTACTACTCTAAGGAGCTAATCTTCATTCCACCAAATTTTTAATGATAATTAACAATTATAACTTTTAAGATACTATCTGATCTTGAAATAAACAAAGCAAAGACCTAAGTTTTTATCTGTTCTACTATCTTACACATTCCATTTTGGATCTCTAATTTGACTAGCCTCTAAGCTAGGTGGGTTTTTTTTTTTTTACATACTTGTGGTACCTATTTCTCATAAAGACTAACTTATAAGGACTTCTTTTCTCTAATTAAAAGAATACAAAAGAGAATTAATAGATGGTATTAAAACATGCATAAAGTACACATATTTTATATTAATTCCCTATGTTTTGATTAATAAAATGCTCGTAATTATGGATGGTTAAATATTTTATGATTTATGGAGTCGATTTGAAATTTAGATCAAAATGTACTAAAAAATGGAAATTTAATGAAGAATGAACAAATATTGCAAATTTTGAAAAAGAATAAAGGCCTATTAGAGAAAAGTTCTAGAAGAGATGTGACCATAAGGTAGGCACACACCTTAGCCGATATGAGTACTCTAGGATTTAATGTAACTAAATGGATAAGGCCCTTCTAAAGTTAGTAACCCCTAGTTATTTTTACCCTTATTTTACTCTGTTTACCAATTTTGACTAGGAAGGACTTGTTTTGTTTAGATAATCCTAATAGAAGTGGGATTCTTTAGATTTAGTCTTGGTTATCATTTATCCCTTTTTTTAGGAAGATTAGATAGGATTTTAGGGGATTATTTAGACGAGAAGGCTTAGGAGGCAACCATCTATCTCTCTCTATCATTTTATTTCATCTTAGTTTTGTTTGGTTCTTTAGATAATCTTTATTTTTCTTTTATTTTGTCCTTGAAAACCATGTGCAACTAACTCTCTTTTTCTAACTAAAGGTTAATTAAAGTTCGATTCTTCAAGAATTGTAAGATCTAATTTTCCTTATTTACTCTTTTTGTTTTTTATTATTTGTATATCATCTGAGATTACTAAAATTATTTTTTAATTTTATTGATAAAAAACCTATTGTTCAATTATCAAAATAAAATATTGATAATTATAATGGTTAAATTAATAATTATTTGATTATTTTAATGCTTAATGATGAAGAAATATCAATATAAGATATTCTACTTATATCATATGGATATATAATATAGTCTAAATAAATCAACCTTGTGTGTTTGTTGGATAGAATTGGTGGTCTCTTTAAATTTTATTGTCATCAATAAATTAAATCCCAAGAGCTTATTAACGTTGTTTGTTGATAATGGAATTGATTAAAGAGCTTGTTTTAGTTATCAAGGAAGAAAGGAGAGATATGTTGTTAGAGCTTGCTAACAATGATAACAAATTTATTAGGGAATATAAGGGTTTATCTTCACATCAATGATTAATTCAAAGAATCAATATTGAAATTATATCTAAGGCTAGATGTTCATTGTCATTTGATTTCGTTAAATTGTATTCTTGATTAGTTTTTCTATCTTTGCTTTTTAATATATTTATTGTTCTATTTTTAAATTTGTGTTTTTTTTTGTTAACTTGGAAAAGGAGATAACCTTTACTAATCCTTATAGATTCGATCATGCTCATCTTTATATACAATTCATTTGTGATTAGAGTAGGATATGATGATGCATAGTATGAATGGAAAGATTGAGATTGACGATGGATTGATGTTGTAAAATTTATAATTTTGATTATGGTTTGCTTGAGGAAATCTAATAGAGAGAACAACAAATTTTCTTCTATTACAAATATATGACTATAATAGCTTGGAATTTAAAGGGTTTAAATGTCCCTTCAAAAGACCTAATTCTTAGAGATTTTATTACAAAGAATAAGTCTATTCTTATAGGTATTTGGAATCTAGAATAAGGAGAAACAACTATAATCTCCTTACCTTTTTTCTTAGCAAAAGGAGGCTCATTACCAACTACAGTTTTCATATAAATGGGAGAATCTTGGTCCTCTATAATGAAGAAAAGATGGAAGTTCTCAGTTCCACAATAATTGATCAAATGATTCACATATAGGCTAGAAGTAAAGATTTAAACCTTGTAATTTAATTCTCTATCATATATGCTCTCAATTATGCTTTCCAAAGGTCCTCACTCTAGGCAAAGATTAAAGAACTCTCTTGGTGTATAAACAACATTTGGCTCTTGATAGGTGATTTCAAATCTATTATACATCGGGAGGAAGTAGATGGTAATAGATATAATTGGCCCTTTGTGCGAAGATATGAGGAAATTTTATGCGTGATAATCAAGTTATTCATCAACCAACGAGGATATGTTCATGAGGAAGAAGTTAGATAGGGGATTATGTAACCTGTAATGGTTCCAGGCCTTACCTCATGCTAAAGCAATATTACCTAACTTAAGTCTCTTGAAGTACTCCCTAACCATTTTCCATTTTGTAGTTATAATTTCTTCAATAAAAATACATTTTTGATTTAATAACTTCTCGAACAAATTGATAAGTTTTAATGAGGCAGTTAATAGGGGCCTTAACGTAAGCATCACTAGCACTAAGCAATTCATTTATTCAAAGAAGTTAGGCATTATAGGGCAAGACCTAAAACCGAAAAAAAGTCTTAACAAAGCTCAAGTTAAACTTTATCTTAACCCTACCTATCTAACCTTTTAGGAAACAAAAAAATAGGCTCTTTATAATTTTATATAAGCTGTAAATTTTGATTATTCTTTGATGAAGTAAAGATAAAGAATTAATCAGTTATAGGATGGATATAAGATTCCATATATTAGTGGTATTTGGGAAGATTTCTAACAAAATTATAGCTCTAGAAATCTCTAAGTGCCTGTTAACCACTAAGAGTTAGTTCATTAAGGAAGATGAGAACTATCTTAGGCATTCTAGGGTCTCCTTCTCTTGTTGTCTCTTTAATAGTCTTTATTGAAGAGATCATTCAAAATAAACTATCACTTTAGTAGATGGAGCTTTTCTCTAAGCCTATCACCACTCAAGTGATTAAGCATTGAAGTCTCTGTCTTCTTTCAAAGTGCATGGACCTGATGGTTTCAATGTCCACTTTATTATTGAAACCTAGTCCTTAATAAGAGAAGTATTAGTTGATGCCATCTATGAATTCTTTAGGAAGATGATGATGCTAAAAGAACTTAATAAGATATTCATTAGCCTTATTCCTAAAGGAAATAGGTAGAAGTCTTTAAAGGACTATCACCCCATCTCCTCCTATAACTCTATTCCATAAGATCCTATACTGAAGTGTAAGTAAAGATACATATGGTATGTACATCTCATCTTGTCTTTATAGCTAAGTTGTCTACTCTCTTCCATCATAAGATTTAAGTTGGTCTAGGTTCAAATTACTTAAATAGGGGTCCCAATATCCTCGACCAAGACTATGTTTGTTTACTTCAAACACTTCTGAATAAAATTCAAAAAAAGGATAAATAGATGGAGCTCCGAAACTTTATCTTAGATATGAAGAAATCAACTAATCAACTTAGTCCTCATCTCTATAAATGTCTATCGGGCTTAATATTCGGTTTTCCCTTCAAAGCCATTTATAGAATATTTAGAAGATTTTTAAAGTTTGGAAGTAAGGAGAAAGAGGTTAGAGCAAAAGTTAAGTAGTCATAAATATGAAAAAAAAATAAAAACAAGGAGGATTGGATATTTGTTCACTCATATTAATCAATCTTGTCCTATTATCAAAAGGGTGTATGTATTACTACATGATAAGCATGCGTGATTGACTAATTTTTATTTGTCAATATTTGAATTATCCGCAATTGTACGACGTAGCTGTAGCTAGCATAGGCAAGGATGGGTTGATCCCACAAAGATAGTGATTACCAATGATTACCTTTCTCCTATTATCTAACCTTATATTTAACCTCCTCCTTTGAGAATTTTAGGATGTTGGAAGGGTTTTGATTACCTTGAACCACCTGATTCCGAGCCTTTGGTTGTTATAATGGTACCTCATCCACCTCCATCTTTGACGTCGGATCATCCTCTTAAGCTTCCTTTCCATTCTCAGATTCAAGTGCAATCATCTCAATCTCCTTCGGAGTATTAGAGATCGAGGAAGACTTCTTGAGGATATACAGCCTTAAGGATAACTAGATAAGCAGAAATAAATAAAAGATAAGACTAAATAAGGATTAGAATAGAATATATATTAGCATATGAAAATAATGGTAATATAGAGTTAACATACTAAGATGTTATCAGCTCCCTTTCAGTTCATGGGAGGATGCTACTGTGAACTTGTCTCGCAGTTGTTGAAATGCTGAAGAGGAAAGAGCTTTGGTCATAATATCAGTGATCTAAGTAAAGGAAGAAATATGGCGAATGAGTAGAGCTTTGCTAATGACTAGATCACAAAAAAATGAATGTCAATTTCAATGTGCTTGGCATGAGCATGAAAAATCGAATTTGAGGCTAAAAAGGAAGCACCAAGATTATCACACCAAAGGGTAGGAGAAAGGTTTGCAAGACCTAATTCACCAAGAAGAACATCGTGATTTTTAGACAAGGGAAGAGATGGAGTGATAGGTGTATAAACTGGTTTAGATTTATCAAGGTCAGTTCGAAAAAGAAGATCTTTAGTGTATTGGGTTTGGGTGAGAAGAAGACCTTGAGAAGTGGTGTGAGCTTCGACATTAAGAAAATGATAAAGAGGACCTAACTATTTTATAGAAAAGGAAGAGTTGGCATAAAAAGTGTGGTAACGAAGTAGGGAACCAGTTACTAGGATATCATCCATATAAACTAAGAGAAAAGTTGTATGAAAGTTTGTTTTATAAATGAAAAGAGAGAGGTGTCAGATTTTGAGGGTTTAAAATGGAGTTTAAGAAGTTTTTGACTAAGAAGATGAAACCAGGCTCGAAGGGCTTGTTTGAGACTATATAAAGATTTATGAAGTCTACAAACATAGTAAGGATGGTGTAGATCTGTGAAGCCAAGAGGTTGAGGCATGTAAACAGGTTCTTGTAAAAGAACCATGAAGAAAGGCATTATTTACTTCAAGTTGGCGAATGGGCCAATTATAGGACATGGATAAGGCAATGATGATTCTAATAGTGGTGGTATTGACAATAGGATTAAAGGTAGCAGTATAATCAACTCCTGGAGTTTGGTGGGGGCTTTTGGCTACAAGATGAGCTTTATAATGCTCAAGGGAGCCATCAGGATTTCATTTAGTATAGAAAATCCCATTTATGGCTAACAATGTTTGTGTTTGGTAGGGGGAAACAAGGGTCCATGTGTGATTGCAATGGAGGGTGTTAAACTCTTCAAGCATAGCGTGGCGCCAGTGAGGAATTTTGTTAGCTTGAGTAAAAGAGGGAGGATCAATATGAGTATTTGGGATAGTGACACTATAGGTGATATAATTGGAAAAATGTCAAGGGGTACATGTGTTATCTTGGGTACGGGTGATCAACAGATAAGGGGAAGGCTGGGATGTGTTTGTAGTAGGGAGAGCAAAGGAAATAAAGGGTAGAGGTGGAAGACATAAAGGTAAAGAAAGAGGAGGGGAGGAGGGTGAGGTAGAAGATGACACAGGTAGTTTATGGTAAGGAAAGAGTTGTTCAATAAAGCGGACATGATAAGAAATAAAAAGTTTGGAGGTAAGGAGATTAAAACATCGATAACCTTTATACTGGGAGGCATATCTAACAAAAATACATTGGATAGATTTTGGTGTAAGTTTATCTGGACGAGTAGTGCCTAAATAGGAAAACATGCACAACAAAGGGACTTAGGAAGAATAGGAGTAAGTAAAGAGATTGATAAGATAAGCAATAATGCCGAATGCTTCATACCAGAGGGACTTGGGAAGAGAGGCATGAAGAAGAAGGGTAAGACTAGTTTCAGCGATATGACAAATTTTTTGTTCAGTAAGGCCATTTTGTTAGGGTGTGTAGGGACAAGAAATACGAAGAGTGATTCCAAGGGAAAGAAGATAGTAAGTAAAGGCACCTTTAATAAGTTCGGAAGCTCCATCACATTGAAAAGTTTGGATGGTAGTGGAAAATTGATTTTCAATGGTGGTTTTTAAAGGATTGAAAACAAAGCAAGGCATGATTTTGGTGGGTGAGAGGAAAAATCCAAGTAAATCGACTAAAGTCATCTATAAAGATAATAAAATTGTGATAACCAAATTGGGAAAGAGACTGGGAAGGACCGTAAATATCACTGTGAATTAATTGTGAAGGTTGAACAGAAATGCAAGAAGACAGAGGAAATGAAAGACAAACACTTTTGCCTTGAAGACTAGAAGTGCATGGATTAAGATTATTTTTAAAGTGCAAAATATGGCCTATTCATGGATGACCCAGACGTTAATGCCACAAATTTATTGAAGTGGAGGCAGCAGTGAAAGCAACTAGATTTGTGAATTGTTGTGGAATCTTTCTGGGGTAAGATTGTTATGAATGGGGCATGCGAGAATCGGAATCTTGGATTTGAGATCCTTCACAATGTAACCAGATGGATTAAATGTAATGACATAAGAATTATCGATGTTGGCAACAGATAAAAAATTTGTAGTAATGTGAGAAACAATAAATATATCACGAAGATGAAGATTACGGGAAGAAGTGGAAAAAGTTATAGTACTAGTGGATGAAATTAGGAGAGTGTGTCCATTACGGACAATAACTTGATTTGATCCTTCATATGGTGTGACAGATTCTACGAAATTAGGATGTGGAGTCATGTGAGTCGTTGCACCAATATCTGGTAACTAGTTAGTAACAATGTTGTGGTTGAATGAAGTGGGATCAAAATCAAATTGAATATTCATGGCAGCGAAGGCTATGGTAAGATTATGTGTATTACTGCAGAATCCAGGGGAGCTTACTAGATTATGAATATCGAAAATGATATTGAGCAATAATGTGTCCCCATTTTCAGCAAATTTGACACTGGGTTGGTGGCTTATTGTTGTGGAAATTGGGCTTAAGATAAGGTGGGTTATTATGAGAAAAGTAGTTTTGGAATGGAATGTGGGCTACATTTGGCATTGGAAGGTTAAACAAGCTGTCATTAAAATGTACTGGCCCATTAAACAAGTCATTTGAAGAATTTGCACTTAGATTAGAGGGCCCATTAGTTCCATTAAGTTGAAAATTAAAATTAGATTTAAAGTTGGTATGATCACACCCAATAGCTTACACAAGAAACACCTACTCATATAGACGCAGCATCACCCATCAATG
>JAOQMM010165220.1:0-10695 GCA_027563515.1 Erythroxylum platyclados | reverse complement strand
ATTGACACTTTTCCCTTGGATCTAGGGTTTACTAAATTGGCCAATTGGTGATGAATTGGAGCACCAAACTTACATCTGCCCCCAAACCCTAAAATAGATGGAAAAACTCATGCCTGGGAAGTGTCTGTCATGATCGTGTCATGGGAGTCATGATCATGTCATAGGAGTCACGATCGTGACTCTAGAAAATTTCTCCTTGTCATGATCATGACATGGGAGTAATGATCGTGACTTTGGAAAATCCTTCTCTTTCACAATCGTGACATGGGAGTCATGATCGAGAGCATATCTATGTAGCTTCATACACATCCATCATCCTTGTTATTCAATTATATGATTTCCAAAACTAACCAACACATCAAACACCTCAAGAAATATAAAATTAAGATTGAAATCATGCTCTAAAACATATAAACACTTACAATATAAACAAACACTCACATTAACACAATTCTAAGCCTATATATATTATAATTATCTAATAAACACCTAAAAACACACTAATACACCTACTATACCTATCATTTAATATCCTTATCAAATAGAATTCATTACTTGATTATCTTAATAGTACCTACCCATATATAATAGGTTTGTTAAAAACCAAGTTGCTAAAAAGCAAGTATAAGAACTTCTCATTTTTTAGGAAAAGGTGGAAATCCTCACTAATCACTAAAATCAATAATATATAAGGATCTTTGTTGCTTTTTGCCCCAATAAGATTGATATTTTGTACTCCTCTAACTTAGAACAACATATTTGTTTGATGGTTAAGCTGAAACTTGAGAATGTAAGCATCCATATCACATTTATTTAATCCTTTAATCATGCCTATCATAGGAATGCATTAAGGAACCACCTAATCAATCTAAAAGCAACTATTAACTCCTATTAGATAATTATAGAAGATTTCAACAAAATTTTACACCCCTTTAAGGCTGAAGGGAATGCTAATATAAAGAATTATAATGAGGACCTAAAGGAGTGTGTTGCTTAACTACAAAATATCTAACTTAAAGATGAGTGGATTTCTTTTTTACATGGTCAAACAAACATGAAGCAAGATGGAGCATTAAAAAAAACTTAATAGGGTTTTAGTTAATGCCTTCTGTTTACTTAACTTTCAAAATAGCCTAGCAATATTGCTTAATACATATATATATGATCACTCCCCTATCCTAATAAGGCTATTGTAAAAAGAAAAAGGAAAAAATTCTTCTTTTAGATTCAATAACTACCTAGTAGAGTGTGAGGGCTCTGGGAATGATATCCTAGTAGGGCTTGCTATTAGAATTGAGGTTCACAAAATGTTCATATACCAGAAAAAGATGCAACTAATTAATGATGAACTTGAGAAACTAAATAAGCTTCATTAAGCAATACTCCATAAGTTGTAGTGGAAACCAAAAAAGAGCTTTGAAGGATTAATGATTTGCTTTACCTAAAACCTAGTGATATTAACCTTAAAGCATTAAAAATTGTGGCCTTATAGTCTTATAATCAAATACTTCAGACTAATTATACCCTCTTCAAGCAAAGATCCAAAATAATATGGCTCAAGGAAGGTGAAAGAGGTTCCAACTTTATTTTATATTAGTTTTGGAAAAGAAAAACATAAAAAATAATTTCCCTTACCAATTAAAATGGTGTATCTATCAATAGTAAGAAAATAAATGCAAATTAAAGCTTACGATTACTTCTCTGCTCATGATGTTGAAAAGCCCTCTTTGAGCTTCACCTTACAAAGAACATGAACAAATTGACTTAATTTCTTTTTTGTTTAAATAATTTGGCCCTTCAGTAATGGAAAACTATTATAGGAACTCAATAAGAATTTTATTTTTCTAATTCCTAAGGTATCCTGCCCTAACTTCTTGAAAGAATTTAGGCCTGTCTTATTACAACACCATCTATAAATTCATTTCCAAACTTCTCTCTACTTGGCTTAAGGTTATTCATTGAAATTATATTGACTCTTCTTAAGGAGACTTTATAAAAGGAAGGTAAACTGGGGACAATATTGTTTTAGAAAAAGAATTCTTTAAGAAATACAATAGAAAAAGATTCATATAGGAATTGTGTCTTGAAAATTGACTTCTATAAAGCTTTTGACATATTAGATTACAACTTCATTTTGAACATCTTAAAGCTTTTAGATCTACCATCAACTTTGTGAACTAGATTCAATAATGTATCTCAACAATTTCATATTGTTTTCTTGTTAATGGAAAACTAACCGAAGTCATTAAAATTGCTAGAGGTTGAGATAGGTGACCTATTATCCTTTTATTTATTCACCCTAGGAATGGAAGTCCTAAACAAGTAGATGAAGCCAGTTATTTTAAAAGAGAATAGATTTAATTCCAATCTAAATGTAAGAGGATGGGAATTATTAATCTATACTCTACTAATGACCTATAAAATGCTTAGCGATTAATGCTATAAAATGCTTAAGAAATTAATTTTGGTTCATATATGGTTTCTAGGTACAATTTGGAAGTTCAGGAGCTAAAGTGAGTTAAAAGCACATTCTTTGAGCCATCCTTTTGAGTTATACATGGATTGGGTAAATATGGGACAAGAAAATGCAAGAAAATGAAGTTTTCAAGATGACCTAGAAGATGCATGACTGTGTATCTACTTATACGGCCATGTATAAATTCATGAGAAGCATTTTTAACGTACACGGTTAGATGCACAGCAGTATATCCAACCATTTATCTTCACGAAATCATCATTTTTTTTGGGGTTACACAGTTGGATGCACGGCCATGCACCCAACTATGTATCTTCCCAGAACCCTAGTTTTTCATATAAAGCAACACTTGAGAGGCTAAAAAAAACATAAATCAGTTTTGAAAGAAAAGGAGAGGCAGAGTATGCACTATTGGGAGATCTATAGAGGGTCAAGCTTCATTCTTTAGTTTTGAGGTTGAAATCAAAGCCGAAGAATGCATTTGGGCATATCTTCATTATGTATTGTTTTTTTTCTCTCTCTAGGGATTGTTTATGTTACTCTATGTCTATTGATTTGGGTATTTGTGTAAAGATGATCAGAATGTGTTCATTAGATTGTTTTTTATATAAGCCCATTACTAGAATCTCAAATACGATACATAATAGTTATGTTTTGGATCCATTTGAGGAAACTAATCACATTAAATCATTAGGGATAACGTAACATAGGTTAAATAACCCGAATTTGTATGGTTGTTGCCTAGATTGATTTGTTTTCCTTATTTGTAATGCAGTTGTCTGAATAAATTTAGAGAGCTTGTTCTAGTTTATTCGATAGCTAGTTTTAATTAAATAGCTTATTTTGATTAAACGCTATCTAAGGTAAAAATGGGGTTAACAGTGCTTGTTGTTTATCTACAATCAATAGTTCTAAGAGAGGTGTGAAAAAAGAATTCAATGAAGTATGTTTAATTGTTTATAGGTTGATTTTGATTCGAGAATTGAATTCTAAACCCATTCATCACTTTTTCACTATTTTCTTTAATTTGTTTTTGTTAGTTTAATTTTACTTTATTTTGTTATTCAAAACCAACAAAACCCTGTAATATCCTAAACATCGATTCCTTTCATTAGAAAAGCTACATAAACACTTTGTATAGATACGATCCCTACTCACAGCTGCTATAAATCTTATTATGCAGAGTTAAGTTTGTTTTCTGATGCATTCGACACACACCACATCTCAGGGTTAACCATCAATAAGAATAAAAGCCTTTTAAATCTCTATTTTAATATACATCACTTATATAATTATCTCCTAGTAATTACTTCTATGAAATTGAGTACACCTCCAATCACTTCTTTAGGCATCCTCATTTCATCTAAGAGGCTAACTCAAGCTTACTTTCAACCATTAATTGAAAAGGTACAGAGAAGGATCTATAACTGGTGCAATCACTCCATTTAATTGGTTCTATTTGAGGTAAAATGGAAGGAATTGTGTACCCTAAAGAAAGAGTGAGGAATAGGTATCAATTTAATCCTAGTCACCAATAAAACTTTAATTATCAACCAAACTTTGAGGGTCTTCAATGATAAAAAAACTCTATGGATCAAATGGATCCAGACATATCATTTAGACAAAAGAAATTTATAGTGTATTTAGCCTCAATACAACACCTCTTAGATATTATTGAATATGATCATATAAAGGGAGAATGTGAGGAATCAATTCTCAATAAGGATAAAGGATGGAGGGGCAATATTATTCTGGAACGATCAACAGAATCGATAGGGATGTCTTAGTAATGTATCTAAACAAAATTATTTAAGGAATGTTATACTAGATAATTCCCTGGTGAAGCAAGTACTAACAGACTAAAGACTTAACTAGAACAAAATCCTAAGAGCAGCATTATTTAGCATATTCTCAACTATAGGTTCAACCACACATTATAAGCTGATTAGGCATGGAAACTCTTATGGTTTATTCACTGATTCTTCACGTAGGGACTTCCTAAGAGATCACTTTAAGAAGGTAAAATGGTTCTTCTTAGTTTGGGATAACCTAGTCAACCTACAAGCATCAAGTTCATTATAGTTAGCTTTTAAGCATAGGCTGAACATAAGGGACATGTTAAGGAAATTCTTGGACATCCCTTATACTTATGTTCTTTGTCAAGAAGGAATAGAGTTCAAGGATCACTTTTTTTTTTCAAATTCAAAGTCTCAAAACATGCTTGAAGGAAGATTCAATTGCTTTGTAACATAGGGAATGTAGGTACTAGCTTATAGGAATTGGAAAGCTGGTACACTCAATATTACGCAAGAATGAAAGTTATAAAACAATATTTAAAATAGCAGCTAGGAGCATTGTATATTCAATCTTGTATGAGAGAAATAGAAGAATATTTTAGAATTCTACAAAGGAGGAACATTTATGGATACATAAACTAATGAGCAATATAAGGGAGCAAATTATGACACAACAATTGTAAAAGCAGTTAGGAGCTAGTTTTATGGTAAAACCTTTAATAACATATCTAGTTACTAACATCTAAAAAGAAAAAGATCTCTAAATAAATAGTACCAACATCTAAACTATAAGCTATTTCATTTTACCTAATAACAAAAAATCTGAATTATACTAGAAGTACCATTATGCATGGTAAGAAAATTGTAGATAAAAGGGACAGGAAGGCATAACTTATAGGTTAAAACTGATAAGTAGTTTAATCTTGATCTTGTTTGGCCAATCACCATTGTAGCTGCCTCTCTCCATGAAGAACGTGGAGAGTACCTTGAGAGTTAGCTCCCAATATGAAGGCTCCACAATTTCAAAGAATTAGGACCGATCTCTAATGTTAACAAGGTCTCGAACTTTTTAGCTAAGCCAACCTGCTGTAGTGCCTCACAGTCAATACATCTATCGGTCTTAAACTTTTTCTTCTTAAGCCATTGGTATTGTTTCTCTTGGGCTTTGGCATTGGTCGCTTTAGGGGTTAGGCTATATTGGTAGGCTCACATAATGGGAGAGCTCTAGTTAGATCTCTAGAGGACCCTTCTCTTATTATCACTTCCTTGGTATCTCCTTCTCTCATTGCAGTCCTTTCATTGTGCCTGAAACCTTAAATAAATGTAAAAAATTACAGATAAATTACGAAAATACCCATTTCCCCACAATAATTTCTTATGCTTACTAAATTTGTAAACTTGAAACTGAACTAGAAGTAGAAAAAATAAACATATAATAAAATCACGAACAAATAATCTAACATGAATAAATAAAAATAATTATAAAATTATAAAATTAACTAGCAACCTAATTAATGACGAAATTAAAATTAAAAATATTGTAATCAACAAATAAAACTAATATAATTATTTAATTACAAAATCAAACCTAAAATTGAAATTAACAAACATCATCAAACAATTACACAAAATTACTAAATTAAACATTGTATTTATCTAAAATTCAAAATTGAAATGAAATTAAACAAGAAAAAAACTTAAGGTAAGTATAAAACAACTAATTATTGCTAATTTCATGCAAAATCATTATAATTCAACAATTAGGGAGTAAAATTGCAATTCCAAGTGAAATTTCATTCATTTCGCATGCAATTCATCAAATTCAATAGATAAATGGCATGAGTAAGGATAAAATTCAACTCTTAAACCACAATTATCCTCAAAATCAAGAAAATTTATACAACATCACAAAACCCTAACCTAGCATTTTTAGGGGTTAAAATCCCTAAAAATTGCAAAATACCCAATTATTCATGCATAAACAAGTGAAATAAATGAGAATACTGACTTGAGTGTTGTAAATTGGCAAGAAAAACAGTGAAAATGGGGTTGGAGAGGGAGAGTGGCAATGGCGAGAGACTAGACAGAATGAGAAAAATGAAAAAGGTGGGTCAATTTAAAGGCTGTGCGGACTTACACAGTCTGTAACACTCGTAGATTCTTGAAAATCTAGAGAGCATGTAGCTCTTTGTAAACTTGTGCAAAAAGAAAAATAATTGGTCAAATTTAAAGATTTTGCCCTCAAAGTTACATAACTTTAACACGCATACCCTAACATGATAAATATGCACGATCTCTTTAGGATGCTTAATTTCCTAACTTAAAACACATAAAAACTCTATAAGATCTTATGCTAACATCAAAATGGAAACAAAATGGAATATAATTTAAAAATAAGACCTAAATTAATTCTTGTTTGCCTCCTAATTAGCACTTGATGAACGTAGTTAGCTCAACTTACCTTTCATGCTCAAAGCGGCTTATAAATATTAAGTTTTTATCATCTTATCTTTGGTTCCAAAACCTCCAAGTAAGCTACCTGTTGTTGTTTATTACCACATTTTTCTCTTGTTTACTACTTTGAACTTGCAAAGGTTTTAGTAGACCTTTAAAGGTAGAGTCTTACATAATATCTGAAAAAGAATCATTACATAACTCTCTAAATTCATTATCATCAATAAGCTTAAGGTCAGGCTTCATGACATTAGACATTTTAAATTCGACCTTTATATCCCTTGCCCTTAATATTAACTTGCCTTCGCCAACATCTATAATTAACTATAGCCATTCCTAACTGTGACAAAGTATGGAGAGTCCTCCTTATCTCTAGAAAACTTTCCTATCATCTCTGAGGAAACACTAGCTATGAGGACTGGCAACCCAAATGGAACAGGTATGAAAAATGTTGGCGTTTCACCTTCAAAACTCAGTTAGGGGGTGTTTGAAAAAATAGGATACAGATTCAACATAATAAGGGATTGCTTAAGCATTATCAGAATGTGGTTAAAGATGGAGTTGTATCTCCTCCTATTGAATTATTGAAAGTTGTTGCTTAAGCGTGGTCCGTTGCATTGATTGGCTTCTTCTTGTCTAAAAGAACCGGTTTTCCTATAGTTGAAGCGTGGGCCAAGGGCCTAATGGAGTAAAAATGGGTTAGATATAGTGATGCTCAAAGAAGATGGTTTTACGTTGTTTAAATTTCTTGATGATGTCAATTTAACTGAAATCATGGAGCAAGGGCCATGGCACATTGGTGACCAACCCTTATTTGTGAAGAAGTGGCAACTTAGTATGGAGCTTGATCGAAGTAAGATTGAGGCACTACCATATGGGTACAATTTCACAATTTACCTATGGAGTTTTGGACCATTGAAGGCCTTAGTTTTCTTATTAGTTCCTTAGGGAACATTTGTATTGACCTTTAAACTGCTAAAATGCAGAGGATTTTTTATGCCAAACTTTGTATAGAAATTCTGAAGTTTGTCCCATTGCTTGAAAAGTTATCTATTCTGTGATTAGGTGAAATAGGAGAGCCTGAAAAAGCTGAGATAGTTATCTCTTATCCTTAGAAACCTCGCAATGAAAATGAAAAATAGACCCCCACTGGAAAATTCTTCAAATCGAGTTAGCATGATAAAGTTATAGCTATTGATAAAGATGTCTTTGTTATTGAACCAACTAAACTATCACCTGAGTAGAAAGATAAGATGGTGGTACAAGAAAATGTTGTCTTTACTAGTACATTTGGTCAGTTGCAGGTTGAGTCGATGGTCCAGTAAACTAACACAACTGTGGAGACTGATCTTGAACCTACGTGCGAAGCTGTTACTCTACAAGTGGAGGCTAGTGGGTGGGAAGATGACACTATACCTCAGGAAGCAAATCTAACGGTGAATGATCATAATTCTAAAGAGGGACAACTTATGGACACAACTACAACATATTCTAATGCACTTACTTTAAGTCCCTCGAAACCTGATGAATCCATAACTTCGACTACTATTTCAAGGCAGCGAATAACTAGAAAAAAAAAGGTAAGAAAAAATTATAGGGGACTCCCCCTTCAATGTCAATTCTAGTCTAGAATACTAAAGGGCTCAGTGACCCTCATAAACAATCTATTGTGAAGGAGGTGATTAGGGAGAAGCAATCTATTATAATCGATTTGCTTGAAACT
This sequence comes from Erythroxylum platyclados, assembly GCA_027563515.1. Classification (NCBI taxonomy): domain Eukaryota; kingdom Viridiplantae; phylum Streptophyta; class Magnoliopsida; order Malpighiales; family Erythroxylaceae; genus Erythroxylum; species Erythroxylum platyclados. The sequence continues at coordinate 2,246 of JAOQMM010165220.1, read as the reverse complement.
AAAATAAAGAACCCCTTAACCATCTTTAGATCAAGTTTTTTGGGTGTTAAATGGTGAATGGTTTCCAATATAAATGCTCACTATAACTGCAGGATCATCTGTCTTTAAAATTTAGACTTAATTACAGTACAAACTATGGAAGAATTTGACTAGTTGCTTTATCTCCACTGTCAGCTAAACAAGGTGAGATCCTGTTTTGATGTCTCACTGATATATGCTTCTAACTTTAGATTTCAGTGAAAAAACTTTGGCAAGATTTGTAGCATGTCCAACTGAGAATCCAAGTTCCTTAGCTTGTAGTTGGTGAATTCAACTGTTCTCTTACATTATCATAAATTGAGGGAAGAAGGAACCTACACATGGGATAGCTGAAAGAACTCTCTAATTTTATACTAAATATGGATTTGGTGGATCTTAATTACACAAGCATACATCTTACATGGTCCAATAATCAGTGGGGTCATTGGCTCGTTAGGAAGAAACTTGATAGATCTTTGTTGAATTCCTTGTGGCCAACACATTTTCCAGATTCTTTTGTACACTTTGGAGAACCTCTAATGTTACATCATTCCTTCATGTGGATTCAAAGAATAGTTGGTTCAAAAATAAGGAGAGCACCCTTTAGGTTTTTCAATCCTTAACAAGTATGGAGGGCTTTTATGATGCTATAAGTAGATGTTGGAGAACTGAAGTGGTTAGTTAAATATCTTACCAACTTATGACCAAGCTACGTCTGGTAAAGGTTACACTGAAATAATTTATGCTTAATAGACATGGCAATCTTCAGTCCCTTAATGATAAAATCAAGCTGGCCTAAGATCTTTGCTATATGTCTCCTCATAAATCTACATTGTCTACAGCAGTATCAGGAAGCACTTAATTCTATAATTCTGTTTTGAAACAAAAAGCTCAACTCCGTTGGTTAAAGGAAGGAGATGCAAATACTAAATTTTTTCATTCTCCCTTGCTTGCTAGACACAACACCAATAAGATTTCCATGTTATAAGACCACAGTGAGAGGGAGTATGTTGAGCAGAATGATCTCCTAGATCTAGCATAGACTTATTTCCTAGATTTGATGGGTATTGACACTTCTTTGTCTCCAAGCTCTAATATACAATCATTATTTGATTTCCATATTGATCAAGATGACTTCCTAGTCTCTGCCATCACTGCAGATGATGTTAAGAGGATTCTAATTAGTTTGCATCCATCTAAGTCCCCTGGACCCACTAGGTTTATTGCTATGTTTTTCCAATAAACATAGGACATAACAGGTCAGCTTTTCACAGCAACTGTTCTGGAAATCTTTGGATCTTCTTGTCTGCTTCAAGAAATAAACCGCACATTTATATGCTTAGCTCCAAAGAATCAAAACCCTTGCACTATGGGTGACTTCAGACCTATCTCTTACTGTAATAAAATTTACAAGGCGATATCCTAAATTTTTGCTAAACGCGTCAAACAAGCCATCTCTAGAATTATGAATACCGCTCAAAGTGCCTTCATCTCTGATAGATTCCTTGGTGACAATGTGTTGATGATTCAAGAACTTTTGAAGGATTATACATTGGGTAAAAATATTAAAAGTTGCTTGCTTAAGATATAATTCTACACAACCTTTGATACCCTCAGTTGGAGATACATTCAATTCTATCTTCAGGCTTTAAATTTGCCCACTCAATTCATTCAATAGATACTTACTTGCATTCAAACTCCCACCTTCAGTGTGCTTGTTAATGTAGTCCCTTCGAGGGTTTTTAAAACAGCTAAGGTAACCTTTATCCCCTTATCTATTCACTCTTACTATGGAAGGGTTTTCACGGTTGTTAACTAAGCTTATCCTATGCAAGGGTGGCTTCAAGCTCCATTCTTAATGTCGAGCTATCAATTTAACCCATCTCATGTATGCGAATGATTTGATCTTGCTATGTTAATGGTGGGATCCTGATTTTAATAAACAAACAATTGCCCTATTTTCTACTCTCAACAGTTCAATACGCAAGCTATCATTCTTTCATTCCTTTCAACAATAGTGTTTTCCAGAACCAAATGAAAAAAAACAGAAGGAGCCAATTTGAGAGGGCCCACTCTCCTACAATTCCAAAATACCTGATACCCCCCTCAGTACAACGTATGTCCTTTTAAGGAACATTCTCTAACTGACTATAACAAATCAGATGCTTGCCATCTGTAATTACTAGATCACACCAGCTGTCACTCCCTCTTGTGCCTCCTATAATAGG
>JAOQMM010165187.1:0-10699 GCA_027563515.1 Erythroxylum platyclados | reverse complement strand
ATTTTGCTAAGGATAGAATTAAATTGAAGTATGACTAAGGAATTTAAATTGTGGTATAAAGTAGGATTAATTGGATAAGTGAACTAAGGGTAATTTAGGAAGTTCACTTAAGGTTTTGAGGTTAAAGGCTTATAGTAAGGGGCGTTTTAGACCTTGTACAATTAATAAGTATAGAAAAGAATGGAAAAGAAAATAGAAAAGAGGGAGAAAGAAGAGAGTCACCGAAGAAGAGAAGAGAGAAAAAGGGAAAAAGAAAAAGTTTAGGGTTTTGCAAGATCTGACGATTGAAGCATTCCAGGTAAGTTCTATCAGTTTCTTTGGGTGTATTTAGGTTGATTGAACCTTGCTTTGTGTTATTTACAACTGAAATCAAGGATTGAAAGAGTTTGGAAAGGATTTTGAGAAGTTTGTGTTCGGTAATGTCGATTTTTCTAGGGTTAGAGATTTTGTTGTGTTTTTGCATGATTCAGAGTCAAAATGGGTATAGAAATGAGGTAGAAGTGTCGATCTATTGTTTAGGCAAGTTTTTGAACGGATTTGGGTAGGTTTCTGTCGAGAATCTGTCGATTTTTAGGCATTCTGCGATTTGACGCCGCGGCGAGCTCAAGAACACGCCGCGGCGAATTAATCGAAATTCGCCGGGTGATGTGCTGCAGCGAGGCGACCTTGTCGCCGCGGCGAGCGAGTGTTTTGCCGCGGCGAATGCCGCATTTAGTCACGGCGAAGGGCAGTTTCCAGCAAAGAAATTTTAAGTATTTTGGGGCGTTTGGATTCTAATTTGATTAATCTTGGTTTGTTATAGGAAACCAAGAGGATCCTGTCCAAGGGCAAGAGGAAGAGCAACATTGAACTTGGAATATCGGACGGCTTTAGGTGGGTAATATCTTTATAGTTATTGTGTGATTAGGCAAATTCCTGCCTATGTGTGAGTATGTGTTCTAGGTTATACATTGAATGATGCATGACCTTCTGATTGATTATGTAAAATAATGTTATACCTTGATAATGGTATTCTGTGTTCTGTATGACTGTAAAGCATGAAATCCATCATTTGATAAAATGATTCTGAGCATGTCTATGTGCTTCTGTTTGGGCGAGAGTGGAACCATTCTGTTCGTCACGTGCACGTCGACAAGAGCCTTCTCCCGGCTGCCCACTTGTGGCTTATGAGCTCCGAATGGACTCATTCTGATTCATGAGGTTAACTTCGGTTTCCTCATTCTGTTCCATGGAACCCTCGAGCCGATTGTTGTGCGCATGGCATTTATGATTTTGATAAGCATGAAGCATATTAAGTGATACGTGCTATGAGTTGAATGTGATTGGATGAATGCTAGAATAGTTGTGCATATATCTATACATATGTATGAATTTGTACTAGTTACCGATGGCTATAGATATATTAGCCACTGAGCTGTGTAGCTCACCCCATTAATTTCCCTCCTCAGGTGGGATTTCCGACGACAGTTGATCTTTTGCAGGGCATCGAGCGCTCCTCAATAGTTAGAGGCTTTTTGGTACTAAGTTAGAACTATTTTTGGATAGTCCATTGAGCATCTCATTATTGAGCATCACGCTGTATTTTGTTTCCAGCATTGGATTGTATGACATTATTAAATGATTCCGTTTATAGCTTTAATATGCATGAATGTTGGTTAAGTAAGATTCGTATGCTTCCGCAAGTTATATATCTCGTTTGTTCCGAGGGCCCAAAGGTCCTCGATTGTGGTTCCGTTTCGAATAGTTGGGGCTCCGGGATCGGGTCCCAACATCATGTCAGTTTCAAACATATTTCAAAATTGTCAAAACACAGTTTGGTAAAAGGGTTACCAAAAATTAGTTTTGATAAGGACTTATTTTGTGAAAGCTGTCAAAAAGGGAAACAAGTGAAAACTTCATTTTCTTCTAAAAATACTGTAACATCTTCTAGACCACTAGAGTTGTTGCATATGGATTTATTTGGTCCTACAAGGACAATAAGTCTTGGCGGAAAGAAGTATGGTCTGGTTATTGTAGATGACTTTACAAGATTTTGTTGGATATTGTTTTTGTCTCACAAAGACGAAGCTGTTAAATGTTTTAAAATTCTTTCCAAAAGGTTACAAAGTGAAAAAGATATGTCAATAGTCAGTATAAGAAGCGATCATGGTGGAGAATTCGAAAATGAGGAGTTTAGAGTGTTCTGTGAAGAAAATGGGATTTTCCATAACTTCTCTGCCCCAAGGACTCCGCAGCAGAATGGAGTTGTAGAAAGGAAGAATAGGACGATTCAGGAGATGGCAAGAACAATGCTGTGCGAAATGGATCTTCCTAAGTACTTCTGGGCAGAAGCTGTAAATACAGCGTGTTATATTCAGAATAGAGTGTTGCTGCGACCTTTGATGAAGAAGACTCCGTATGAGTTATGGAAAGGAAGGAAGCCAAATATCTCTTATTTCCATCCTTTCGGTTGCAAATGCACTATACTGAATACAAGAGAAGCACTGGATAAATTTGATTCAAAGAGTCATTCTGGAATATTTCTAGGCTATTCATCGATATCAAAGGCATATAGAGTCTACAATCTTTCTTCAAAGACTATGGAGGAGACTGTGCACGTGAAATTTGATGATAGCTCCAAAGTCAGTAAAGAAGAAGAGTCAGATATTGAAGATAAGACTGTGCCACTGAATGATGTCAAGAAAACTCCATCATCAGAAAGTATTTCTAATAAGAAAAACACTTCGAAGACTGATGAGTTGAAAAGAGATTGGAAATATAAAAGTGCACATCCTGAAGAACTGATTATTGGAGAAACCTCTGAAGGTGTAAGAACAAGGTCCAAATTCAGAAGAGAAGCAAATGTAGCCTTTATATCTGAAGTTGAACCTAAGAAGATTGATGAAGCTCTTAAAGATGAAGCTTGGATCTTAGCCATGCAAGAAGAGCTGAATCAGTTTACTAGGAATAATGTATGGTCCTTAGTTCCAAAACCTTTCAATAAATCCATTATAGGAACAAGATGGGTGTTTAAGAATAAGTTAGACGAATCTGGAAAGGTCAGTCGAAATAAAGCAAGGTTGGTAGCACAAGGCTATAACCAACAAGAAGGAATAGACTACAATGAAACATATGCTCCAGTAGCAAGACTTGAAGCCATTAGGATTTTGCTGGCATATGCAGTAAGTCATGACATAAAACTATTTCAGATGGACGTAAAGAGTGCCTTTTTGAATGGTTTTATAGAAGAAGAAGTATATGTTAAGCAGCCTCCTGGTTTTGAGGATAGAAAGTTTCCTGATTATGTCTATAGACTTCATAAGGCTCTTTATGGACTGAAGCAGGCTCCCAGAGCTTGGTATGATCGTCTAAGTTCTTTCCTCATTAAAAGTGGATTCAGTAGAGGTCAAGTAGACAAAACTCTCTTTAGGAAGAATGTGAAAAATGATTTTCTTATTGTGCAAATATATGTTGATGACATTATTTTTGGTGCTACTACTAAAAAGTTATGCATGAGTTTTGAGAATCTTATGAAAAATGAATTTGAAATGAGTATGATGGGAGAATTAAAATTCTTTCTTGGATTGCAAGTAAAGCAGACTAAGGATAAAATTTTTATCCATCAACAAAAATATGTCAAAGAACTGTTGTCTAAATTTGATATGTGCAAGGTGAAATCTATGTCAACCCCGATGCATCCTTCTAACTTGTTGTCAAAAGACGAAAGTGGAAAGAAGGTGGATCAAACCCTGTATAGAGGGATGATTGGTTCTTTGCTTTACCTAACAGCAAGTAGACCTGATATATTATTCAGTGTGTGCTTGTGTGCGAGGTTTCAGGCCGATCCTAGAGAGTCTCATCATATGGCTGTAAAACGCATTTTGAGATATCTCGCAGGTACTACTGATCTTTGTTTAATGTTTGAGAAAGGTAAAGATTTCAGGTTGAGTGGATACTGCGACGCAGATTATGCCGGAGATAGGATCGAGAGAAAAAGCACGAGTGGTGGATGTCACTTCCTTGGACCAAACCTTGTGTCATGGTCAAGCAAGAGACAAAGCTCGATTGCATTATCAACTGCAGAAGCTGAATACATGTCTGCTGCAAGCTGTTGTTCACAAGTACTATGGATCAAATATCAACTGGAGGATTATCTCATACAAGAAAATGAGATTCCTATTTTCTGCGACAACACCAGCGCAATCAGCCTCTCGAAGAATCCTATTCAACATTCGCGGGTGAAGCACATAGAAGTTAGACATCACTTCTTAAGAGATTATGTTCAAAGAGGAATCGTGAGTCTACAGTTTGTCGAGACAAATTTTCAATGGGCGGATATCTTCACTAAACCCCTGAGTGAAGACAGATTTAAAGAAATCAGACGCAATCTTAACATGGTGATGTTAACGGAGCAATCGCCTGATTTTCTTAAGAAGGACAGACGAAAGAGTTAACGGATCAATCATCTGTTTTTCCAAGACGTTAAGGAAGATAGACGGTGGAGTTAACGGCGTTAGACGGTTCCAGATAGAAAGAGTATTTCACAAGAAAGAGATTTTGGAGGGAAAAAGCTGTCAGATTTTCGAGAAGTGCAAGCGTCTAGAGAGCTCTATAAAATCCCTAAATCAGTCTCTTGGAATTTTTACTGAGTTCATAAAGTCTATTCGCTTAAACATCTCTGAAATTTCTTCACACAGTTCCTTCTTAATCAGATTCAGGAAGATGAATATCAAGCCTGTTTTGCGAGTTGATCCAAATTCTAACTGGGGAAGATTAGTAAACTTCGAAGATCTACGGAAAGAAAAGTTGGATATAGAGCCAGAGATAATAATGGCTGGATGGAGAAACTTCTTCCACATACGAGATCAAATCTATCTCATGGAAGTTTATGAGTTCTGGAAGAATGTGAAAGTGGTAGACAATACAATCGTGTCGAATGTTTGCAATCACTCTGTTACAATATCAACGGAGTTACTGGAGAAAGTTACAGAATGTCCCATAGACGGAGTTCAACTCAGCAACAAAGTGAAATGGATGACTAGGCCAGAGGTGAACAAGGTGGAAGTCGGTCGTCAACTTTATGGACGCAATGACCCATCAGAAAGAAGAGCCTCATGGTTAGTACCGAAGGCAAGGGTACTATTCGCTATATTGTGTGATTGCGTGTTACCGAGAATCGGTTCACGACATCAAGTGACTACCCTGGATGAACAGTGTATCTTTCATCTCCTGAATCATCATCCGATAGATTTACCATTTCTGATTTATCAGTACATGATGAAGCTAATGAAGGATACGAACAATTGCCCCTACGGGATGGTGCTAACAAGGGTGTTCAAAGAATCAGGCATCAGACTGGATTGGGGAATCAGACAAAAGATTTCAATCAGAAGCTACATTGATGCAAGGTCAATCGCTAAGATGGGGCTGAAATCTTCAGACGGTAAAGAAACCTCAACTTCAAGGGAAGTAAGAATTGAGGGGGAGCGTACTCAGAAGAAGTCTCCAGAGAGAAAATCAAGATCACAGTCTCAGGAATCCAAGTCGAGTGGAGTTCGATTCTTTGAGTCTGGTGATTTAAAACGAAAAGGAGAACCGTTACTGAGTGAAGTTCCGAAACAAGCTAGAAGATCGCCCAGAGTACAAACAGAGCGACAAAGAGAAGCAAAGCAATTCAGAGAAGCACATCAATTAAAGCATTCTGAATCGCACAGGACAAAAACGCTGAAGTCATTGGAGTCCATAATCCAGCAGGAATCAACTAGAAAGATTGAAGAAGTTGAGAAGAAAAGAAAGACGAGTTCTGAAACACAGAAGCCTATTTCTAAGAAATCACCCAAGCTTAAGAAAATGAGCGCAAGGAAATCAGGAAGTCCAGAGAAGAATGAGATTTCTAAAAAGATCAATCTAGTAGAAAAGGAAGCTGATATTGCGGTGATAGAAGAAGTATCTGTTAATACTGAGAATATCACCACCATTAGTGATAATCCAGTATTTGAAGAAGTAGTTCCTACTACTTTTCAATCTTCTCTTGTGAGCAAAAAGGTTGCTACATTCATTTGTGGTCGACAGATGAAGCAAACAGTCGTGGATGTGATGACTAATGTCTCATCCATATGTCTGAGTTTTAGAAGAGAAAAGTGGAAAACGAGATTGGTCGTCAGAAAGGAGATAGAGAGCAAGTCTGTAGTTATCAGAGACAACCCGAAGAGGTATGTGAAGGCCTACTTCAAGCCAGTTGTTTTTGACAAAAGCATTATGTATCTGTTGGATAGTTGTTATAAGAAATTCTATGATCAACTAAAGAGAATTGCTAGAGAACCCTATCCACCAGAACCATCTGCTGAACAAAACACGCTTTATCCAATACTGCCAAGCACAGTGATCAAGGTGGTACCTGATTTACAACCACCTAATTATGTTGAAATCTCATATGAGAAACTGAAGTCAAAGGTTGAACCACAACCTGTGTTGGACGACATGACTACAGAACAAATTGATGAGGCAGTACGGTTAATTGATGAAGCATGTAATGAGCAAAGAAGAGTATGTGTATATCAAGATCCAGGAACTAGCCAAACTAAGGCTACAACTGATGATCCACAGGGAGGATTTTTGCAAGAAGGTCAATATCATCCTTTGATGATTGGGAGTCTAGAATGTTCTTATTTTGTTCTACAGAACATTCTGCGCAATCGACCTCTGTGTGAAATTCACGATGTCACAGAAGTTATTCCTTGGATTGGAAGAGCTTGTTTACGGTTGAATGAAGCTAATGATCAAGACGTACCTGATCAAGTTCTGAATATTCAACCTCCATTTTTTCAAGTTTTTGAATTGACCAAACCAAGTGATGGAGCTTATACGACAACAATTGCTAGTGCTGATACACAAATTGTTGTTATTATTGAACAACAATCTGATGTTGCTACTGAAGAGAAAGATATTGTTATTAAGGAACAACAATCTGAGGTTGACAATGAAGAAACAGCTATCATTGTTGAAGACCAACCTGTTGTTACAGACCAAACTTTTGTTGTTGATACAGCTCTATCTACTCTACCCGACACTTCAACTCAAGCTGCATCATCATCTTTGGAACAACTTGTTCTTCAATTGGCGAAAGATATGAAAAAGATGAACAGGAAGATGAAGAAGATGGAGAAAATGATGAAAAAGGGGAAGCAGCAGCCTGAGCAATGATTTTTTTGAAGACTAACAAATAGGGGGAGAAGAGAATACAGGAGAAAAACTTGTATATTTCTGTATTCATAGTATAGTGACAGACAGACTTTGAAAGAGCTTTTCATATTCCTGAAAATGAAGTATTTGTTATCATCAAAAAGGGGGAGAATGTTAAGACAAAACTGACTTAACGTATATCGATTTAAGTTTTGATGATAAACAAAGAAAAAGATAAAATGAAAAGCAGCTGAATGAACGTCTGAAAAGTCGAAACTTGAAGAAATCAGACGAAGCAACGTCGATGAAGTTTTCAGATGAAACAGTTAGTAGATTAATAACGAAAGATGATTTCTTATGAAAGGAAGAAGATAGCGTTGATTGGAAAGTCAAGTCACTTAAGAAGAATCAGAAAGAAGAAAGGAGATTGAAGGAAAAGCAGACGGAAGCTAAAAGTTAAAAGCAGAAGATCGAAAAGCAGAAGATAAAAGCAGAAGATCAAAAGCAGACGATGCGAAAAGCAGACGGAAGCTAAAGATAAAAGCAGAAGATCAAAAGCAGAAGATAAAAAGCAGATGAAAGAAAGGCGAGAGTATCAGAGCATGGAAGTTACAAGTTCGCAACCGAATAACCGTTTCTTTAAAGATTCAAGAAGCAGTTATTCAAGAAGCGGTTGGAGACTCAACTATAAATAGAGAGTCGAAGACGAAGACAAGAACGATTGAGATTTTTGCTAAACACAAGTTGCGAAAGTGCTGATACTCTGACAATATTTTGAGAGATATTCTGTCAAACCTACAAAAGTGTTTTGTGTGCAATTACTTTTAGAGCAATCTGTTGTAAACTAGCTCTAGATATTTTCGTTAGACGAAAAGAGATACAGATAGCCTGAAGAGGCTAAGAGTGAAAGAATACTTGCTGTAAAGAGTCCTGAAGAGGCTCAGCGAAAGAATACTTGTATTTGTTTGAAGATAGTGAAATCTCAGAAGGAACTCTGAGGACTGGACGTAGCCCACGATTGGGGTGAACCAGGATAAATCTCTGCGTCAACACTTCTCTAACTCTACTTTACCTTATTGTGTTCAAAATTAGTTTTAAGGGGAATAATCGAAAAGATTACCACAATTCAACCCCCCCTTCTTGTATATTTTGATTGCTTTATTAATTTGTGATTCACTTCAATTGGTATCAGAGCAAGGTGTTCAAGAATCACTATAACAAGGTGTGGACGAAAGAGAAATGGGAGAATCACATATCTACATTGCCGAAGGAGCTTCAGTTACAAGACCTCCAGCCTTCAATGGAGAAGACTATCATTACTGGAAGGATAGAATGCGGCTGTTTATTGAATCTACTCACATAGATCTTTGGGAGATCATTGAAAGTGGACCCTACACTCCTGTAGACGATGATGGGAACCTCATTCCACGGACCAGGTGGACGGCTGAGCAAAAGTCAAGATTCCAACTTAACTCAAAAGCAAAGTTCTTTTTGAGTTGCGCCCTAAGTAGAAGCGAATACGATAAAGTGCATGGATGCGACACAGCAAAGGAAATGTGGGACACTTTATCCATCGCGCATGAAGGGACGAATCAAGTTAAAGAGTCCAAGATTAGCATTTTGGTGCATCAGTATGAACTGTTCAAAATGAAGGACGATGAATCCATAGATCAGATGTTCGGAAGATTCCAGACGATCATCAATGGATTGAAGGCTCTTGGAAGAACATACAATAATCAAGATCATGTACGAAAGATCTTGAGAAGTCTACCCAAGAGGTGGAGACCAAAGGTGACTGCGGTGCAAGAAGCCAAGGACCTGAGCATACTGAAGCTGGACGAACTGCTTGGATCTTTAAAGATTCATGAAGTAGAACTTGATGCTGAGGACAAGCCAAGAAGGGACAAATCCATAGCGCTAAAAGCCGGTCAAAAGAATCAGAAGATTCATAAGAAGGCAAGAAAGAGTTCATCAAAGGCGTTAAAAATCGAAGAAGTAAAAGAAGATGACTCCAGTGAGACGGAATCAGAATCAACTGATGAAGATGATGAGCTATCATTTATCTCAAGGAAGATTCGGCGCATGTGGAGAAAGAAGCCTAGAGGGAACCCAACTTTCCGGAAGAATAGTAGAGATGACGGAAAGAATGACAAGTCAACCATTACTTGTTACGAGTGCAACAAGCCTGGACACTATAAGTCTGAATGTCCACTACTGAAGAAAAGACCAAAGAAGAGTAAAGACAATAAGAAGAGTATGATGGCTACATGGGAAGATTTAGATTCATCAGAATCAGAGACTAACTCTGAAGCCTCAGAACAAGCCAACATATGTCTAGTAGCTGAAGAAGATGAGAGTGATGAGGAGGTAACTTCTGACTATGATAACTTACAAGATGCATATTCAGAATTACTAGAAGATTCTCATGCTATTCTGAAACAGTACAAACTGTTAAAGAAAAAGTATGTAGAAAATTTAAAGCATACACAGAAGGTAGAATCTGATAATGAGAAGTTGACAAAACAAATAGAGCAGATTAAGAAAAATGCAACCACAGAAAAAGCTGAGGAGATCCAACAGCTGAAGCTAAGGATTAACTCTCTCTCAGCTGACCTAGCAACTTTCACTGAAAGTACTAGGAAAATGAATGAAATGCTAGGACAATGTAGGCATCCTAGTGATAAAACCGGATTAGGGTTTACTGTTAAAAAACCACAGTTTTATCAAAAGTCAAAGAAAAATTTTCAAAAACATATTCATCAACAAATGCATGTAAAGCATTATTATACTGCACGATATGCTAACCAAAAAGGACCCAAAAGAGTTTGGGTACCTAAGAGCAAGATAATATCTCCTGCAGACATCCTTCCATGGAAAAGACGAGAAACACCATTGGTTTTTGGACAGTGGCTGCTCGCGACACATGACGGGAAGAAGGTCTATGTTCCTAGATCTTCAACCTAAGAAGGGAGGATCTGTAACCTTTGGAGACAACCAGCAGGGCAAAATCATTGGGATTGGTAAGATTGGTAAGGATTCCCATGCATGCATTAAGAAAGTACTGCTAGTTGAAGGTTTAAAACATAATTTGATTAGCATAAGTCAATTGTGTGATTCTGGTTTTGAAGTCGTATTCAATCAGGATTCGTGTAAAGTCAAGAACAATGACGGATCCATATTTTTCTCTGCCAAGAGACATAATAATCTTTATAAAATTAATTTAGAAGATCTTCAAACTCAAAGTTTTTCATGTTTTCTTACTACTGAAGAAGAGAGACTGATCTGGCATAAAAAACTAGGTCATGTCAGTTTCAAACATATTTCAAAATTGTCAAAACACAGTTTGGTAAAAGGTTTACCAAAAATTAGTTTTGATAAAGACTTATTTTGTGAAAGTTGTCAAAAAGGGAAACAAGTGAAAACTTCATTTTCTTCTAAAAATTCTGTAACATCTTCTAGACCACTAGAGTTGTTACATATGGATTTATTTGGTCCTACAAGGACAATGAGTCTTGGCGGAAAGAAATATGGTCTGGTT
>JAOQMM010165159.1:0-10704 GCA_027563515.1 Erythroxylum platyclados | reverse complement strand
GAAGATTTGTAGCAATGTATGAGAGGCTTGACGATATGATGCAATTGATTCAAGAGAGACAGATTCCACATATGTATAATTCTCGTATTGTTTTGATTTATAAATAAACCATTCATCAAACATAAATTATTTTACAAACAAAGTACCTCCTTATAAGCAAAAACATAATTATTAGATCCAAACATTTCGGACCATTTAACTGTAACGATTATAAAATGTTCAATTTAAATCTTAAATTTGGCGATAATAAAAGAGTTATATCTCTTTTTATTAATGTGATAAAAATTTAATATTTTTTATAAATCACATGAGTCTCACTATATCATATAATATAATCACATATTTTAATTAAACTTAAATTATGGTGATGTTCTTTTGTGTATCCTTACGGAGACTGCGAGCAAGTCTTAGCACAAGTCAATGCCCACAAGTATCTTTAGATCACAAAACAGTGAAACTACTAGCTAGCGGAAAAGAGAGATTCAATCGAGCCATGGCCTATAGGCTTTCTAGTTTTGTGCTGCCATTGTAATTGCTCCGCAACTTCCATGGCTTATTGCGACCATATAATTTCCAAAGGTTGATTTGCACACATTAAGGAATCTTAATTCTACCTCTTTTCAGCCCAGTAGAAAATTTCCCAACCATCTGCGAAATTTCTTCTTCTGCTTTTTATAATTAAAAGTGCACTTGATGTATGCAATAACTTTGTTAAACTTATGATGGCGCACTTTTCTATATGTGTTTAATAACTTCGTTAAACTTTTGATGGGGCATATCCTTTTATTAAACTTTTGATGGTCGGACCAAAGGATTCTGATTTTAAAATCCAAAATGGAAAATCGAATCAGAAGTTTTAACAAAGGATCCTTTGATTTTCCATTTTGGATCCGACCATCAAAAGTTTAACGAAGGATCATTTGATTTTCCATTTGGATTTTGAAATCAGAAGCCTTTGATCTGTCCATCAAAAATTTAGAAAAAGGATATGGCCCCATTTTTGGCTTAACAAAGGATCCTTTGATTTTCCATTTTGGATTTTGAAATCAGAAATCCAACTTCAGTCGTTTTTTCTCATTTGGTATCTAATGGAACCATGATCGATAGGCTTTCTTGTTTTGTCCTGCCATGTAATTGCTCCGCAACTTCCATAGCTAATTGCGAGTTGCGACCGTGTGACTTCCAAAGGTTGATTTGCACACATTAAGGAATCTTTCCTTTTTAAGCACCGTAGAAATTTTCCCAACCAGATTTGCCCAATCATCAGGGAAATTTCTTCTTCTGCTTTTCCTAATTAAATGTCCAAGTCATGGACTCATTAAATCTGCGTCTTCTATTAGTCCTTATCTCATATGGTATTTTGTTAGCTAATTTAGACGAAACTCTATTTAGAAGGTATGTTGCATTTTCAATGACATATCTGTAAAAAGAAATAGAAAAGATTGCATGACTTATCATGGAACATACCATATTTAATAGTGTATGATTTTTCTCTCAAAAATTTGATTATATTGTGAAATTAGAGGAGGAGTCCATTGTGAGAGAATCTCATTCTCTTTTAAGTAAAAAAAAACTGTGTTCAAAACAAACTCCATGAATAAACAGAACATGGAACAAACTGGAGCATGCATGTGGAAACAATTTCCAAAACTCAAAATTTAAGTCTTTCAAAGTTTTTCACACAATAATTTTTCCATAGCATGTAATCTAATTTTGCTTTAAGGAATTAATAGTACAAAACAAATATACACGCATAGGCATACACCAAACAATGTTCCAGAACTTATGCAACAGTCGCGGAAAAATGAGATTCAAGAACTCAAAATCGTAATTTGTTTTATCAAAATCAACAACAATCAAGCCCCATATCCAACTTAAACAATTAACAGAGGCTATGATACCACTGTTAGAAATTCAACTGTGATCGAATTATGGGCACAGCAAAAAACAAAAGTTTTACGGATTTCAATCGGATCTCGATAATTACGTAACTCGAATAATAACACGAATTATAAAGTATAAATCATACTTGATTCGAGTTTCCTATTGAAATCTTTTGACAAATTTTTTACGATGTTAACCATAAGCTGTTTAATCGTCCAGTCTCTAACAATATCCACAGAGTAATCTCTCAAGACTTTTTGAGAGGAAGAAAAGAAGTGCTAGCTTCTAAACTTTCTTCGTCTTAATAGAAAAGTCATTAGGATTTTTAATTTTATTAAAATTAAATTCTTCAATCATAATTAAAATCTAATTCTAATTCTAATTAATTTAATTTTAATAAAATCAAATATCTCATATGTGATCCCTAAAGTTTCTCAAACTTTACAATTAAGTCTAACTTAATCAAATTGATTTTTTCACAAATTGTTTTTTGATGTGTGACCCATTAGGTTTTTAATATATTGATAATGATTATAAATTATAATTCTAATTTACAATTAGAATCAGATAAATTAAAACTCTTTTTAATTTATCTTTAATTCTCTAATTCTCTAATTTATAATCATAGATCAAGATTGACGTTTAGCAATATGTCATGACCACCTAAATATTAAGAATGTCAAAGTGATTTGACTTAACTTGTCCATGTATACTTATGATGTATAATTTAATCATTTTGTCATCCTTCCAATTGGCAGAGTATGAATATAATATCTATTCTTTTGATCCAAAAATGTTCATTCTTACTGATTAGTAATTGATTTATAATTAAAATTAAGTTCTTCGCTTAAAAGCGAGCCATATAAATCAGACGTCATCAAAGTTGGTTGGCCACAACTTTTTCTGAGAAATGACTACTAATAATCTGCTACAATACTTTTCTAATAAGAGTTTACCAAGTCTTTAAGGAAGTCGTAGAAAATCTAGTTCGGTGATTCTTATTGTATTATTTAGGAGTTAATAAAGTCGAAAAGTCATTCGCATACGTAAGTAGATGGTTATTTGATGGTGCCAATCAAGAACTAATTGCGTTAAATAAAGGAAGATAAAGCTTCCTTGCGTCGACTTGATTCTCCGATTCATGTTAATGAAAATTATACTAATTACTTACTTTTAGTAATTTTTAGTTATAATATTACGTCTCTGCATATGTTTACGCATCTGAATATGTGGGAGACGAGTTCATCAGGTCTTTAAGGAAGTCGTGGACAATTTGGTCGGCTCGTTCAATAATTTTATTTTATTAAAATATTTATTTATAATAATAATGGTCACAATCACCGTCACACAATAATTGTTTCTGGTGACGCCCACCAAAACTGCCTGTGTTAATAATGATGCTCCAGTTCATGTTAATGAGAATTATACCAAGTTTTTTTTACCTATTTTTACTAATTTGTAGTTATAATAACAAAAATCTTGTTAAACTGGGATTTTAGTTTTATCTCATAATTAGAAACAAAAGAAGTTCGACCATATAGGAATTGTAGATATTGGTTAGAGATGAAAATGAGTCGATTTATAGACTAGTCTTGTTAATTTTTTTTAAAATTAAAAATATAAAATAATATCTTTTTTTTAATTAAGTCTATTTAAGTTCAAATTTACCAAAAACTTAACTCTTTCAAATAAAATGATGTTATTTTATTTAAAAAGTTAAATATTAAACCAATTTGGGCTTGATTTTAAACCAATTAAAAATATCCAAAATTTAGGCCTATGATGAATCCATTGCCATCCTAATATTAGTGTATAACGTTAATTTGAAAAAGTATGCATCGTTGTGAACAAGGGACAATCACAAATCACAAATCACAAATTCTCGTGGTTTGAAGAGTCCACGTCAACGCCCTCTTGCTTTCATTTTTCGGTTCTCAGAACTCACAAATAAGAAATTTCAGAAAAAAAAAGGAAGCGCACCCCATATAATCAAACACATCATGTGTATAAATAAATGAATCCGCATTTATTTTAAATTGGAAATTGATGATTAATAATCAACTAGATAAACTCGATTATGCATCAATATTGAAAAATATAGATATTTCGTTAAAATTTAAATGTAATTATATATACACATATATATTTAACAACAATAAAATTTATAATTATTATTTTAATAAATATTACATAAATTATAAGTATAAATAGTAATTTACAAATTAGATATTTTATATAATTATATAATAATTTAATAATCCAAAATTCAAATATATTTTAAATTCGAGTCATAACCAAATTGCACTTTGTACGTATATTTATAATTTAGCTTCACATTCGACTTGGTTTTTATGTCTAATTTTCAATATAATAGTTGTAATAAAATGTTATTTATGGAAAAAATTTCAAGATCTTTTTACTATTAAAGGAAGACAATTTTATTTTTAAAATAACAGTTTTTTTTGTCCAATATGCCTATGAAACAAATATGAAATCTTCTCATCTTTCGATCTAGAGCAACTTTTATCTATCCCATGAACTATTTGGGAAGATTTGATAATGGACTTTGAAAATTCGAAAGGATGTGGTTTCGTAAAATTTGATTCTGCCACAGCTGCTTTGAGCAGTTTCTGTCGGTTGTTTGATACAAAGTAACTGTGTCAATATTTGTTAATTTTCTAGCAAAATACAAAAAGAAAAATTAAACACGCAAATAAAAAAATGACAAACGAGATTTGGTAACGCAGTTCGACACATCTTGCTTACATCTGCGAGGCCCTTATCCATCTTAATCAACTTTCACTTGTGATACAATAGTTTTATTTAAGGCTTTACAAAGTCGACTTCCTCAACTTTTGACACTATCCCTCGTCCTCACACTCCGTGAAGGTAAATCACTCCTAGTAACACAACCACCTTGTGCTAACCTCAACAGAGGATTTTCACAACAATGTTTGATACTAAGGATGAAAATTAAACAACTCAAGTGATTGAAACAATAAGGACATAAATAAAGTAAATCACTTGAGATAAAACAACTCCGTTAAATATGCAGCTTCATCAACGAAAGAATGGGAAGTTGTCAATCAAGAAATCTGTTGTGAACCTTCAATATTGTCACTGAAGCATCCTACGCACAACATTCACAAAACTCATCAAACGAACAAACGTTTCATTACCAAAACGTCATCAACAATAGAGCTGCAATCACACACGATCAAATTGAGGTTTTTCACACCAAAAACAATAATATCAACAACCCAAAAAAATCACATAGTTGATAGAGAAAATGGAGCTACCTAATATGGATAGAATCACTAAAAATCTAGTTGTCTTAGTTAGATATAACTGCTGAAAATAGGCTGTCAAATACAGTCCTAAAATCATAAAAAATCTGCACATTATCTTTATCAATATATGATGATTTTATCCCAATTGAATCCTATCTTTACTAGGATTTTATCCCAAACAAACCTTACCTTCAAGAGTCCCACACAAGATAGAATATTAATCATAATATATTTCTCAAATAACCAACTATGTCTAATTAAATATAATGTCCAAAATTAATTAGTGAGATATCGTAACATATATCTTAACAATCTCTTTCTTTTTGGTATTATTTGTCACATATAGGAACTCCCCCTCAAGATAATTGGACATATAACATCAAGTTCATACAACACATAAGAACTCCCCTTTAATTGAACATCAAGTTCACATAACATTCAAATAACTAAAGAAACAATAATCCCAAATAAACAATAATTCATTCATCTAAGTTTCTCCCCCTTGGGACAAAAAGATGTCAAAAACAAAGAATGTCTTTAATGCGATCAATTTCAGCGAATAAGGAGACATAAAAATTAGCAGTAGGTGTAGCCAAAGAATCATAAGCATGCCAAAATGATAATTCACCACTGGTCAATATACTAGCCAATATATCATTATTCACTTCAAAATCATCCACATATAACTTATCCCTAATCAAATTAACAAATTTCAAAAATTCATTCAGACAAATCATAATCAAACTTAATCAATCTCCTCCTTACATAAATCATATGAAAACATATTGCTCAAACTCATGCAACCCACGATATAGAGAGAAACTAATATAAAATTTGTAAAACCCAAATTATAGAAAACTCGAATCTTCCTATAAATCTCCAATCAAGCGTCAACATTTTCTTGACATAATTCCGTAAATTAAAATCCAAAAGCAAAACTCTCAAACCATCAAGAAGAGCCTCATTTTCACATCAAGTATACTATTCAACAAGTAAGGAAAAGCCATACACACACCAAACAATTAAACCTTAGAAAACCCACAAATCAAAAACTCAAAAAGTCTAGACGTTAACTCCTTTGAGCCCTCCTTTTTTTGTTTTTTTAATAAACAACATCAATATACTTCAAAAATTTAAAGCACAAAATCCTTGTTCTCCTCGAAGAAATTAAAACTTGATCTTATTCCTCGTCACATCATCTCTGACATCAGATGTCTGGTTAGTTTCTCCTTTAGAAGCAACCAATTGGTCCCCTGTTTGGTTGGTTTCTCTTCCAATAACAACTAACTGGGGATCTAGACAGTTTCTAGTATTAACTCCCTTACAAGTCTATTTTGGTGTGAGGCTAATTTGTTAACCCAAGTTTGCTTTGGTAACATTGGCTGCTGCTGAAAGTTCATCGAAAAGCATCTAATTTTTTTTATTTTGAGCCCTCTAAAATATCATTTGTAACAACTTGTAACAATTCGGTCTTATGTGTTCGTTTAGCCCATAACAATGACAAGTAGGCAGAAACTTTTGGTTTCTCTTTGAAGTTTCTCCTTTAACAAATTTAGCTTCACCGTTTTGCCTATTATTCAACTTAGAACATTCACCATTGTAACCAACACCTTGAAAGTCCCCTTTGTTCTTACCAATTTCCAACAATTGTTCTAGCCTTTCAGTACCTCCATTTAACATCCTTATTCCTTTTTGGGTATTGATCAGCTTTAACCTTGCTTCATCAGGCCCATCTATTGTAGATAACAACTTCTTCTCAAGATCTTGAATGATATTCTTCATGGTGGAATTTTCCTTCTTTAGGTTTTCATTCTTTTTACTAACTCACAAGCTTTTGAAATATCCTCCTTTTTGTATTCTAAATCACTGTCATAATCTGAAACAGAATTTTGAACTGATTCATTTGTGCTTTTCTAAAATTTTGGACTGATTCATCTAAGTTTTTCCCCTAGTTTCTTCTCAGGTTGTTAAGCAAGCAAGTAGATTTCTGTTGTATAAAGCAACTAACATTGCATGATTACTCACAAATTCCTCTTCACTACCTTACTCACTTTCATATTCATTCTCACTCCAATTGCTGGTATAAAACTTCCCTTTTCTCTTCTTCAAAATGTTAGCACATTCTTCTTGCATATGTTCGAAGCCTTGATATTCATGACATTGTATTTTCTTTACCTTTCTTTAACCCTTTTGAGTTTTTGTTTGCCATTTAAAATTATTGTTTGATGAATTCCCACCACGCTACCTAAACTCGAATCTTTCTTCACCTTCTTAACCACTTGCTAAAATTTCTTGTCAATAACTCCATATCCTTATTCTCATTTACGACTTTTTCAACCTCAGCTTGCAATGCCAATCCTTTGTTCTTCTCTTGTTTATCTCTCAACAATTTCATCTCAAAGTTGGTTAGAATCCCAATTACCTTATCCAAAGATAATTCGTTAAGATCATGGGCTTCTTCGATGACTAAAATTTTTGGTATAAATCTAGGAGGCAATGATCTGAATATCTTCTTGACAAGTTTTATATTTGAACATTTTTTCCCAAGTTGATATGCTTGGTTGGCAATGTCATGCAACCTCTCATGGAAGTCGCTAATAGTATCACTTTCGTCCATCTTTAATTCTTCAAATCTAGCGACCAACATTTGAAGATTCAAAGCTATTACAGGTTTTGATCCCTCATTTATTGTTTGTAGAGTGTCCCATGCTTCTTTTTCCAATTCACAGGTTGATATCATATTGAAATGTTCATTATTTACAGCACTGAAAATGGAATATATCGTTAGAGAGTTATCAAATACTTCCTCTTCTTCAACTCTTGTCCATTCAGATGGATCTTTAGGTACTGCTTTATTCTTTTCATCAATCATCATTGGATGTGTCCAGCCATTTAAAACTGAGTTTCATGCTTTTGTTCCTTATGCCTGAATGAATACTCTTATCCGTAATTTCCACGCAAGATAATTTGAACCATCTAACAATGATGGTCTGGTGATTGATGCCCCTTCTCTTGTAGCCATAATTGTGAAACACATATTTGCACCAACTTGACGTACGAAGCTATGATTTGGTGACCCAGTCTCTGGTACCAATTGAAAATTTGAAAGGATGTAGTTTCGTAAAATCTAGTTCTGCAGTAGTTACTTTAAGCTGTTTTTATCGATTGCTCGATACAAAGCAACTGTATCAACAACTGTTAATTTTCTAGCAAAATACAAACAAAAACATTAAACATGCAAATAACAAATTGACAATTGAGATTTGGTAAGATAGTTTGACACACCTTGCCTACGTCTACGAGGCCCTTACTGAACTTAATCAACTTTCACTTGTAATAAAATAGTTTTACTCAAGGCTTTATAGAGCTGACTCACTCAACCCTCGACAGTATCCCTTGTCCTCACCCCCGCGAAAGTAAATCACTCCCAATAGCATAACCACCTTATGTTAACCTTAACAGAGGCTTTTCACGACAATGTTTGATACTAAAGATGAAAATTAAACAACTCAAGTGATTGAAACAATAAGGACATAAATAAAGTAAAACATTTGAGATAAAACAAATCCCCTAAATATGCAGCTTCATCAACAAAAGAATGGGAAGTTGTCGATCAAGAAATCTGTTGTGAACCTTTGATATTATCACTAAAGCATCCTATGGACACCAGCCATAAAACTCATCAAACGAACAAATGTTTCATCACCAAAACGTCATAAACAATAGAGCTACAGCCATACATGATCAGCTTGAGGTTTTTCACACCAAAAACAATAATATCAACAGCCTAAAAAAATCACGTAATTGATAGAGAAAATGTAGCTACCTAATGTAGATAGAATCACCAAAAATCCAGCTACCTTAGATAGATAGAGCTACTGAAAATAGGCTGGCAAACATAGTCTTAAAATCACCAAAAATCTGCACATTATCTTCATCAATATATGATGATTTTATCCCAATTAAATCCTATCTTCACTAGTATTTTATCCCAAATAAACCTTATCTTCAAGAATCCCACACAAGATAGAATACTCATCATAATAATATTCCTCAAATAGCCAACTATGTCTAATTACAAATAATGCCCAAAATTAATTAGTGAGATATTGTAACATATATCTTAACATACTTTATTAAAGGACTGCTAAAATCATAAGGATATAATATTATACTTATGGTAGTGGACCGACTTAGCAAACATGGTCACTTTTTTGGCTTAAGCAAGTATTTTCAGCAAAGAAAATATTGGAGGAATTCATTTTTTCATATTGTAAAACTTCATGGCTTTATAAGCTGAATTATCTTGGATAGAGATAAAGTTTTCATGAATAAATTTTATGGAGAATTATTGAGGCTGCAACAAACTCATCTTAACCAGAGTACATCTAACAATTTGCGAAGCTAGGTAGTGAATAGGTGCTTTGAAATGTACCTCCGTTGTTTCCCTTATTAGCAGTCCTAAAACTGGTCAAGATAGATTTCATGGGTTGAGTTTTAGTACAACATCTTTTCACATATGTTCATCAAATGCTCCCCTATAAGGCAATGTATGCGACATACTTCCTTCCTTTACTCATGTTTGATCAGTCCACTCGTACCACCAAATATGATATGAAAAATATGGTTATCAAATACTCATAAAGAAGCATATTACAGTACTTGAATGCTTCTAGTTAAAATTTTATTAAAAATGAGCTTGTATGAATTAATTCAAGTCAACAGGGAATTATTGTCCCATAGTCATTCACTATTTTTCGTGTTGGTTAATAATAACAGGCACAATGTAAATAATCTATGTAATTTTAACCTTAAAAGAGAATAGTTTATTCTTTTATATCTCATATGGGATATATAGTTATAAGGATTTGTTTTATAAGTGCTATAAGACTCAATGAAGCCATTTTACAAATAATATCACACCAATTTATTGGTATTTCATTGTTTTTCTTGGTAGGAATGAGCTTTGATATAATTTGTCTTGCTTATCTTGATGAAATAAGTAGAATGGTGACCTTAATATAAAAAAAATTATGATGTTTAGTATCTTATCGTTAGCCTCCCTTATGTTGTCGGGCATGGGTGATTTTAAAATAAATTTATAGTTTTTTGGAATAATTATTGACCAAATATTTCTTTTTAATACCAAAAATACTAATTACTTTTTTAATGGTAGTTGGAATGATATTAACTCCAATTTATTTCTTATCTATGTTACACTAGATCTTCTATAGATACAAGTTGTTTAAAACCTCTAATTCTTGTTATTTTGATTCGGGATATTCTGAATTATTTGTTTCTATTGTTATCCTTCTTAATGTAATAACGATTGATATTTATCTAGATTTCGTGCTGATAGTCTATCATAAGTACCATAAATTAATTCCTAAATTCTTATAATTTAATCTAATTGATTGGTTTTCCCAAGAGTAACAATTTCTGATTGAGTAAATTCAAACTCCTAGTTGCTACAAATGATTAAGAGAATTTAACTTTTATGCATTCAAACTTCAATCTAGCAAATGATTAT
>JAOQMM010165143.1:0-10705 GCA_027563515.1 Erythroxylum platyclados | reverse complement strand
GCTCTAGTATGCTTAATAGAGTGATAAGGGCCCTTTACATCTTCTCCCTAATATCTTCCTACTTAGGTATACATCAAAGCCTAAAGTCTAAGTCCAATAATTGAACGTTGATCATACTTACCCACTCAAATGTGAGTAAGAAATTATGAAATACTTCCTTTTCTGTTTTAGTACATAGAATTACCAACAACTTGTGAATATGATATAATTTGGCTTATTCCCAATAACTTGTGAATATGATAAGTTATGTGCAATGTAAACTAATGAAACATAAATGCTTTTTAAAAGAGAAAAGAACACGAATAGTAAAAGTGTTTTCCAAACAACTGAATTCTATAAAACTTTGTGGGTTCCCAAGGCATGCATATTTGGAAGCATTGGAGTTCATTTTGTAAGTTGGTTCAATAGATACAATTCATTTCATTTACATGTGACATTTTAAAGAAATTGATTCTACAAAACATGTAAAAATCATAGATTTCCATCTTCATAAGTGCATTTGGGTTTACAAAGAATTTTTAGAAAATCATGAAATGAACAATTAAATAAATGTAAGAATAGATGGAAGCAGAGACTCAAAATTCTTACCATCAGAGAAGAAGACAAGCAGAATGAAAAGGAGAAACAATAGAAAGGCCTTCATTGAATTCTCTGGCTATTAAAAGGGAAAAAAAAGATTGCCTCTTAACAGGAAATATGACTGGAAATTTATACTTTTGATTAACGATTTCCTATTTTTATTTTCACCGTGTTATTTTCATGTATCAGACTTGACATTGTCATATCATGCAAAAGCAGTAGATTGCCTTACAGGGGTGGACCAATTAAGGGATTTGATTCACCCAAAAGATCTTCAAATATATAGTTGATTGGGAGATGAGATACATAAATTAGTTTAAGTCTATCATTTATTTTTGAGTCATTAATTTATTAAATAATTTTTTTATAAATTATTATATATATTTAATAGTTTGTTCATATATATTTATTTAAATATAGTAACTAATATAACAACATTTGCTTAATCAACCAGAATGAGTGGGTAAGTATGATCAACGTTCAGGTGCTCATTTGATTATAATATTTACTGACTTTAGGCTTTATGAAGTGTGGAGAAAAAGAAACCTAAGCAAATTCATGCAAAAGCAAACTAACATAAACACTTTTGCTCTTACACATTTAACAGGATAAAAGAGAGCTTCATAATTAATTTTGAAGGATAAAAGATCTCGAGGATGGTGGCAATAAGATGGAATTAATTTTCAAACCATGAATTCTAGACAAAACAGAAGTTAACCTCAATTTCATTCAGACAAGCAAAATAGAATATACAGTAGCAAGAAAGTATGATGGCAACTGGAAACCAAATGCCTACATTCACCATAAAACTTACCCGTATTGAACAATGTGTGGTCCAAGTTTAACACTTAAAGGAATTAATTCTACCGAGTCTCTTTCCCAAGTATTAAACCAATCAAACAAAAGCAAAAACGCATACAGAACTTTCATCGAACATGTTATAGGCAGTATTCACTCAAGCTTCCTAATCCACCTAAGCTTAGATGAACATATAAATTAAAGAAGACATATCATAACAAATTACACATTATCAACCAAAGCACAATGCCTAGCTTAGATGAACAAAAAAATTAAAGAAGAGAGGAGCGACGACTTACCTCCCCGAACATAAAAATGGAGATGAGTCGTGCTCCGGAGATGAAGACAGAAGACCAACATCCTTTAAGAAGATGACGACGGAAGCGGGAGAAGGTCGACGTGCTCCGATGCTGCTGGGTCAGATGAGTAGGTGACAAGGATGCAGGCAAGGGAGGAGGACGAATGACTGTCAACTGACGAGGGATAAGGCTGGTTGAAGGAACTGGGGAGAGGGAGGCGCGCGTGAGACTGAGAATTAAATTGAAGCAAAAAGACGTCGTTTCTTGTGGCCCATGAGCTACGGGTCGTGGCTCGGCTCGCCCCCCAACGGGCCAAAATTTCAGCCCGTGGCCCGACCCATGGGCTAGTTTGAATGAGCCAGACCCATTGACCATGGGCCGGGTTTTTTTTGACATCCCTAGGGATAAGTTAGAAGTGGTGGCTCCTGAGCCACACTTATTTAAAATCGAATTTAGACTTCTTGATAATTTAATTGAATTATATTTATAATTTAATTAGATTACAATTAATTCGAATCCAATATCAAATTGGTTCAAGTAAGATTCAACAACAACACTCAATATAAATTCCACTGGGACGCGGGGTTTATGAATATCCTGTAGCATGCAACTTTATTCCTAACTAATAGAGAGACTGCTTCCAAATGACTCACATGTATGAATGAAAAATAAAAATAAAAAAGAATACAAATAAAATATAAATAAATAAACAACCATAAAATTAGGAAAGAAAGAAAAAATAAATAAAATACTAAATAAATAATAAAAATGAAATATAAATAAAAATACTAGGGAAAAAATAGGTAAAAACAATTATAAATAATATATAATAATAAAAGAAATAAAAGAGATAAAATAAAATAAAAATATTATTAAAAGTAAAATCATAGTAACACTAATAATCATAGACATAATGATACTAATACCACTAAAGAGAATACTAAATATTCTAATAATAATACTAATAATAATAACAACAATAATAATAAGTATACTAATACGAGTAATAAGGAATTACCACTTAAGCTAACTACAATAGACAATAGGTAAAAGATATACGAAAGCTAGCAGGATCTCTTTATCAGGGATCCTTTACTTGAATTCTAGCACGCCAAAGTTTTCTATTGTGGGTCATGTCCTCTGTAAGTTCCAACATTAACAAATCATTCTTGATCACCTCCCTTCAATTCTTCTTAGGCTTCCCTAATTTTCTCTTACAATTTCTAAGTACAATCCTCTCCCATCTTCTTACTGGAGCGTCTGGGTGTTTCCTTTTAATATGTCCAAACCACCTAATCCTTGTCTCTCTTAATTTGTCCATAATATTAGTTACCTTTATTTTGTCCCTTACCATTACATTCCTGACCTTATCCCTTTTAGTAAGGTTGCATATCTAACAAAGCATCCTCATCTCCGTCACCATTAGCTTATGGCTATAAACTTGTTTGATGGGCCAACACTCTGCCCCATAAAGCATGGCCGACCTAATCGTTAAATGATAAAATTTGCCTTTAAGCTTGAGGGGTATTTTCTTGTCACACAAAACTCCTGAAGCACCTCTCTATTGAAGCCATCTTGATCTGATCATGTGAACTATGTCTTCATCAATTTTTCCGTTGATCTGGGTGATATTTACTAGATATTTAAAACGCTCCTTTCGTGGGATAGCTTATAAACCAATCTTTACCTCTACATCTGTAACCACCCTACGACCAATAAAGTTACACTCCACGTATTTAGTCTTAGTCCTACTCAATCAAAATCCCTTTCACTCTAACGTATCCCTCCAAAGTTCAAACTTGGCATTGACCCCCTCTTTTGTCTCATCCACTAAAACAATTTCATCAGCAAATAACATACACCAAGGCACATCCTCTCGTATGTTCTTGGTGAGCTCATCAATTACTGCGGCAAACAGAAAGGGACTCAAAGAAGAACCTTAGTGTAACCTAATATCTATAGAAAAATGCTCTATGTCTCCTCCTATCGTCCTTACTTTAGTTTTTACCCCTTCCTACATATCCCTAATAATTTGTATGTAGGTTATCGAAACCCCTTTGACTTCGAAACATGTCCATATGATTTCCCTTGGAGCCTATCGTATGCCTTCTCTAAATCAATAAAAACCATGTGTAGGTTACGTTGTCTTTCTCTGTAGTATTCCGTTAACCCTCTTAGAAGATGCAAGGCTTTTGTCGTAGACATTTTTGACATGAAATCAAATTGGTTTTCTAAGATAGGAGCATCCTTTCTTATTCTCTTCTCGATCACTTTCTTTCATAACTTCATGGTATAACTAAGTAATTTTATTCCTCTATAATTGTTACAGTTTTGGATGTCCCCTTTGTTCTTCAATAAAGGAATTACTATACTAAATCTCCACTCTTCCGGCATTTTGGCAGACTTAAGGATTACATTAAAAAACTTGGCTAGCTAAGTAATGCCCTCTTTGCCTAAACTCTTCCATATTTCTATAGGTATCTAATAAGGTTCTACTGCACTACCACCCTTCATCTCCCTCAAGGTATTCTGAATTTCATCCCTTGTAATCGTTTGGTAACAAGTACAATTACGAACCCTCTCGGATGAGCCAAGGTTACCTAGAAGGATGTTATCCTTTACGCCTTCATTAAAAAGGTTATAGAAGTTCCTCTGCCATCTATTCTTGATGTCATTTTTAGCTACAAGCACCGGTTCTACTTCATCTTTTACGCAACGAACTTGATTAAAATCTCTTGCTTTTTGTTCCCTAGCTTTTGCTAACTAAAAATATCCTTTTCTCCATAATTAGTATTCAATCATTGATAAAGATTCTCGTAAGCTCTACTTTTAGTTTATGAGATTATCATCTTTGCCTCTTTTTTTGCCATTTTATACCTTTCTCTATTGTTAACTCTCTCTACCTCTGTGGAGCTATCCCATATAGCTCTACAGGCAGCCTTCTTGACCTTAACTTTCTCTTGGACATCCTCATTCCACGACTAAGACTCCCTCTTACTACCCCTCAACCCTACCCAAGGTCTCTATCGTTGAATTCCTTAGAAGAGTTGCAACTCTCTCCCACATTTGGTTACCATCTCCTACCATAATCCAGTCTTCTCCACAAATTACTCTATCCTTAAATTGTTTCACTATCCCCTTTCAAATTTCACCATCTGATTTTGGTGTACCTTTTAGTACTTCTCTTCTTCCTCCAATCCTTAATAAAAAGATCCAAAACTAGCAATCTATGTTAGGTTGACACGCACGCACTAGGTATCACCTTGCAATCTTTGCAGTAAGATCGATCACTCTATCTTATTAGGAAATAGTCAATTTGAGTTTTCATGGTTCTGTTCTTAAAAGTCACCAGATGCTCCTCGTTTTCCCTGAAGAAAGAATTGGCTATCACCAATTCAAAGGCTACTATGAAATCCAAAAATGTCGTCCCACTATCATTCCTTTCACCGTAGCCAAAACCCCCATGTGCTTTTAAGTAACCATCTGAGGTTGATCTTACATGGCCATTAAAATCTCCACCTAGAATAATTCCCTCGTTGGGAGGTATTTGCTGAATCACCTCATCTAGCTCTTCCCAGAAATGACACTTAATTTGTTCTTTCAACCCTACTTAGGTTGCATAAGCACACACCACATTTATAACATCTCCCTTCACCACAATCTTTAAGAACTTAATTCTATCATTAGTCCTTTCTATCCTCATAACATATTGTACAAGTTCTTTAGCAACAAAGATACTTACCTCATTATGTCATCTTGAACCCCTGAAATACCAAAATTTAAATCCATTAATCTCTTTTGCTTTAGCCCCCATCTACCTTGTCTCTTGCATGCATGCCATATGAATCTTATACTTGTCTAAAGTCTCCACTAACTATAAAGACTTTCTCTTAAGGGACCCGATGTTCCAAGAGCCTATTCGTAATATATTAACATCTTTTCTTCTGCTAAACCCGAACCTCATCGAAGGAATAACCCTTGTACTCATATTAGAGCTCCCGGCCACCACTGCTGTCCTAATGCTGAAAACAATCTAAAGACAACACGTCTAACAAGCCCCTAACCACTCTAATAACAATCAAAAAGCAAAATTGATACTTAGCCACAAAAAGAGCTAAAATCAAACCACTACTAGCAATTGGCAAACTACAAAATGTTAAAACACGAGATAGAACCGTTAAAAATGATAATAATACTAAAATAATAATAATATTATTAATAACGAAAAATAATAATAATAAGTAAAAAATAAAAATAGAAACCAAACTTTTCTACGTTGTGATAGATGCCACACACCAACTTTGAATTTGCTTTTTGCATTTATCGCTGTTCTCCTGAAATGTCTCTGTAAAGAGACTTACGCTGATTCTGCCTTAACTCCACCTTTAGCGATGTACGGTTAATAACTCCTCCTATTACTCCCTGTTTAAATAATAAATACTCCAACACTTGCAATATAAAAAGTCAATAAGTGCAATTATTGGAAATAAATAACTAAATAATTATTAATAATAATTTAAAATAAATAATACTAATAATATTATTATAATAATAAAATAATACTAACAATAATTACTAACTGAATGAATTAATAATTAATTCTTAACAGGCAAGACTTAAAAAGAAAACTGGAAAAGGAAAGGAAAGTGAAAATTGTCCTATTATAGTAACTCTGTTGAAGGGATCAGGCCCTGATTGAGTGGGTTAGTTTTACAATTTCTTATCCCTCCAAATACCGCAAGTGCACGGGTCATGAGTGTAGCATATGAAATGTTGATCCATCGAGGAGTTGGTGAACTAATCGAATTCTAAGTTGTCTAAGGCCTAAAAGGATAATTAAAATGAAAATAAAAACTAAACAGAAAAGTAAACAATCGGATATGTATTGATTGAAAATGAAATCGTAAAATTAACACAAGAAATCAAAATTGAGCACCAGCAAATGAAAATTGGAATTCAAACAAGGAAGATCAATAAGTTATGAGAAAGGAAATTTATCCTATCATTAATGTTAACATATTCACTTTCGAGTTAATGTGGTGTCGGTCCTAGACTTTCAAACAGTGGATTAGTCTCTCTCAAGTTATAATCATTTAACAGTAAATTATAAATCCTAATTGAATTATAGAATTTGTAATATCTCAATTAACAAAAATCCACACATCAAATTAGATCTTAAGTCCTTTAATAGACTATCGGGTCCTTACACATGATCTATCTTCACATAAATTACCGATTTGATTATTTGCGTGATCTATTAAATTGTTTGACTCTCATTACCTAATCTAATCATTTGCTATCGGTTCACTCTCTCGATTTGTTACTGAAGCATGCACATACAACAAATAATCACAACATCCATCATCATGAACAACAAAAGCAATTAGATTAACATTAAATCAAGTATAAATCCCTACATGAAGTTAGAACATCCTTAACCCATGATTCATCATCATAAATCCCATCTCATACATCAAATACATGAAACAAAAGATGGATAGAAAGAAAATAACTTGGAGGATTGGAGGTTAAAGTAGCTGAAGCTCCACCTTCTTCTTTCTCTTCTTCTCTCCTCTTCAAACTACAATTTAACTTTAAAAAATGATTTTCATTGGAGTTAAACAAAAAGATGATAAAAACGAAAGAATAGATTCTTAAAAAGAAGATGAAATATTTTTTAATAAAAAATGAAATCAACTTGATTTTATGAAAAACGATTTCTTGATTTAAATAAAAAAAAGTTTTGCTTTAATTGGATTTTTAGACTAGGCCAAAGTTTTGGGCTAATTGGATTAGACTAATATGATTAGTTGATTGGGTTAGACTTTTCTAAATTGATTTAAATTGATTTTAGGCTTTTAATTGAATTGTCTTTTAAACTTTTAGACTTAACAAAGCTAGTTCTTTTTCCATTTTTATTACTCAATTTTGACATAATAAATTTAATTGATTTAGGATTTTTTGTATTAATAAATTGACTTTATTTTAGATTAGAAGAATTTTCAATTTGTATTTTTTATTGTATCCATTTATATATATTTATTAAGAATCGAGTAAAATACATCAATATTCATATAGTTTTATTAATTTCACTAAGATTTGATGTAGTTTAAGAATCTCATGAGACGTATTCATATTTTATGAAAAGTATATAAAAACTCTTTTATTAACTACTACCACTAATGATTGATTGATCAATTTTTTGAATCCATTAGAAAACATATATAATCATATTTCAGTATTAGCATTCAATAAGTTTATCATAAGGTTTTTGCTTGCAAAAGTTGTAGCATAATGTTAGAACTTGTAAAAGTGGGCTTGGAGCTAATTCATATCTACGGATCAGCTCTTATATACAACTTGTTTGTCATCAATTATTAGTTGTATCTTAACGTTTACTAATATGATTCAACATGTTATTCATTGTAAACAAGTTGGTAACTTGCTACGTATTTAAAGTATGTATCAAAAGCACAATAGCTTACTTCTTTCTAGTATATAGCTTTGCTTTATTTCAACTTTTAAAGGTCAAAGTAGTTTAATGAGAACTCTAGGTGCATTATTTCATAAAGCCAGGCAATGTATATAATTCAAATTCATACAATATCAAGAACTATCTCCATTTATTCAACATAAGGATATGAAGAGGGAATATGCCATATTTAATTCAATAATGTCCACAAAAGAGGACATAACACCTACTTAATAAAATTATCTAATATGAGCTACTTAAATTTTTTTGGTAATTTAGAATTCAATTAATAGAAAAAGTGACAGAAAGTTATAGCTCTAACAATTGCTCATGTTGTGCTCATAGGCTAAGCATAAATTAAAAAAAAAAGAAAATCCAAACATTACACATAATTTTTGGGGTTTAAAGGTTCCAAGAAGTTTAAAGGGTTATACTCATTGTAGGCTTAGGTTCTTTTATAGGTACCTTTCCCTTATCCTCCTGTAGATATACTAAAATATGTTGGAGGAGAAGCTCTTAAAACTTATGCTATTTCGTTCCATTTATATACAGTAGAGAAAGCAATTGTACATGAAGTTGAAGAAAGGTAGCCAAACCGGATTCATAATAGACATTTCATCGAACAATTCGTAGGCAAACCGAATTCATCTCTAACTAATAACAAAACCCCTGTATTTTTCCATTATTCACCAACATAAACACATTCAAACATAAAATGAACCAACTATAGTTCAAAAAACGCAGAATACCCCTTTCATATATCAATAAAATCGATGTTCATATATATAACCATTTAGCAACAAAATTTCTCTAAAAAAAACCCAAGAGCAAAGCATGGACGAATAACCTCAACTTAAATAAAGACGATGGACGATAGACAAGAGCAAAGCATGGACGATGGATGATGGACAATGGAAGAAAGAACACCAGATGACGATAAAGAAGAAAATAAAGAAAACAAGTCACGGGGGAGGGGGGCTTCCGGTAAGGCTAACTTAAAACTAGAACGACATCATTTGGTTTAAACTTTGAAGCCGATGAACCAAACGATAATGTTTAACTTTAAAATTTACCGACAGACATTGCTTTTGTTGATACACTACGACACTTATTTTTGCCACCAACCATTGCCGCCTATTTTTACAATAGTAATATATATTATGTCGCTATATTCCGTCAGAAAAATTGTGGTATAATTTCTGATTGGTATTTTGTTTTTCATAAAATACCATAATTTTACAGACGGAAAGTCAATTTTTGTCGCTAATTTACTACGAGATTTTTCCTATCGATAATTTTCTGTTGGTAATTTGTAATTTTCTTGTAGTGTTATAAGGCATTATACTTATACTGGCTTCTAGATCCGCAAATTCTTTATCCATTCTAACACTAACAATAGTGCATAGGATGTAAAAATCTCCCGGATCATCTCACTTTTACGGTAGTGTTATCACTTCAGCGGAGTTCTTTGTGCTTAGCAATTCATTCTCCAACTTCCTTTTTATAGATTCCGTCAAAGCGAGTTGCACTTTTAATTGTTCTATTATATCCAGAACTTCATTCAGTTTATCTTCCTTTGATTTCCTCATTGCGCGAATAGGGTATGGAATCAGAGGTTGATATTTCTTGATTCTAGTCAGGTTACATTTAACCTACAGGGAACTTTCATTGATCTTTGTCTTCTTCCCAATTGTCTTCATCTTGATTGGGCTTTCGTTCAGCAGCCTAAGTGAGTACCATTATCCTTTCCTTTGGATTTGTCTCGGTGTTGCTAGGAAGGGTTCTCGAACTTCGTGTCAACAATGCATCTGCTAATTGGCTCATTTGGACTTCCAAGTTGTGTATGGAGGAGGCGTGGTTCTTTGTTACTTGTTCAAATTTTCCTTCTAGCCTTTTGTGAGCGTCTTCCATGCCCCCAATCTTTTCTAAACTTTTATCTAGCTTATAGTCCATTAAGTTTGGTTTCTCCTGTTGGAAACCAGGATGTCCTTAAGGTCAGAATTGACCCCCTGCATTGTTCGATCAAGAGAAATTTGGGTAATTTTTCCACCCAAGGTTATATGTGTTTGAGTAGGGGTTATTCCCCCCTCTTCGACCAAATTGCGCTCCCCTATATTTAACTTGTTACGATTCATGATCTTTCATCAAAGAGCAATTAATGGCGTCATGGTTATCTTGTCCACACAGCTCGCATCTTTGCTTAATAGCTTTCACAGGTGCTGAAGAAGATGCTTTCACATTACTTAGCTGTTAGGTCAAACAATCAATCTTAGCTTGCATTTTAGTGGTTGGGTCAATAGCTAAAGCTCCCTTTTGCTCGCGGAGGATTGTATGTTGTCTACTCCTATCCATTGTCCAAAGACAATTGTTACTGGCCATTTCCTCCAACAACTCTTCTGCTTCATCAGCCGTCTTCCTCATCAAAGATCCACTTGATGTTGCATCAATGATGCCTTGGGTAGGTGGGTTCACTTCATTATAGAACGTTTGCAAAAGGAACTCCTTAGGTAGGTTATGGTGAGAGCACCTTCTTTGCAAATCTTTATACCTTAGATCG
>JAOQMM010165132.1:0-10706 GCA_027563515.1 Erythroxylum platyclados | reverse complement strand
CGATCGTCTCCGCCAGCGCCACCCTGACGTTCCCGCCGCGCGCCGCGACGTCGATCGCATTGCCACCCGACGTCGTGATCGACCCCATCGGCCCGTTCGCGCGAGAGACGCTCACCGTGCCGCTGCCGGCCTGGGTGACGGCGATGCCGTTCGGCAGGTCGATCGCGGTCGTGCCGGCGAGCACCACGTTGACGCCGGCGGTCGAGGCCGCGTTGTTCTGCGCGATGGCGACCGCGGTGTCGGCGGTCGTGGTGTCGGCGTTGGCGGTACCGGCCAGGACGCCGATGACATTGCCGCGCAGCGCATCGGCGGTCGTGCCGTTGAACGACAAGGCGAGCGCGCCGCCGTTTGCCCGTCCGACCACGGCACCGCTCACCGTCCCGCTCGCGGCCTGTTCGAACGTCGTGGTCGTCTGGCCCGTCCCTCCGCCCAAGAGGTAGACAACGTTGCTCGCCCCGGCGAGGTTGATCGTCGACGATCCCGTACCGGTGAGCTGTATGCCATAGACCGACCCGGTCGCGGAGGCGCCCTGCGCCAGGTTCACGCGGGTCGCACCGCCGTTGCCGTACAGGGCAATGCCCGTCGCGCCGCCCGAGACGGTGCCGCCGAAATCGACCGTGGTCGCCGCATCGGCCGTGTTGACGACCTCGACCGCGTTCCGGTTCGTCGGCGACGTAAGGTCGAACTGGTTCGTGAAGGTCAGTGCGGTCGTGCCGCTGCTCCGGAACACGACCGGGGCGCTGTGGCTGCCCGCGATCCCCGCCTGCGCGCCCGCGTTCGACGTCAGCGCCTGCGGCGCGACGTACGAGACGTCCCGGCTGAAGGTGCTGGTCGGGCTCTCGGCATAGCCCGCATTGTTCGACGTGGCCTGGAACGTGATCGGCGTCGTGACGGTCGCATCGAGGAAGGCGAGCGCGTTGTCGCCCGGCGGGGAGGCGGTGACGGTGCCGGTGCAGCGCTGGAACGTCTGCCCGTTCGCGCCGCTGGTCTGCTGCGCGCATTCCGCCGCGGCCCGGTCCGCCCACCCGCCGACGCCCGCGGCGATCGTGGTGGCGAGCGCGGCGCGGCTGACCGACAGCGCGAGCCCGCGCGAACGCGCACGACGCACCATGCCCGTGCCGGTCCCCGCCGACTGCTGCGCCTTTACCATGACCCGTCCCCCAAACCTTAGAAAAGGCGCCGCAAACCGTGTCGCGCGCACCGCAATCCCGGCTGGCTAGCCGAGCGGTCCGCGCCCGCACACCGCACTTATCCAGAATGAGTAGGAGCCGGATCGGCGCGGGCACGCCGCAACCGGGCATTGGTTCCGAGAACGCAAAAAGAATTATTCGAAATGGGTAGCGTCCGCATCGACGGCGACGCCGAAAAGACGCAGGGGCGCGGACCTCAGCTGCCCGCCAGCTTCCTCAGATCACGCGAGAAAATGATGCCGAGCCAGCTCACCTTCACCATTCCCGGCAACCCCCCGGTAAAAGTCGTCGCGACCGAAAACGCGGGCAAGCTGGACTTCGTCGTCGACGTCCAGGACACGCAGGCGATGACCGGCGACCTGCGCGGGTTCTTCATCGACTTCAACGAAGCCAAGATGGCGGGAATGAAGGTGTCGGGCGGCGCGCTGCTGACGTCGTCGAAGGTCGGCATCAACCAGGCGCTGGACCTCGGCAACGGCGCGACGATGGCGGCGAAGACCGCCGCGAAGTTCGACATCGGGATCGAGCTGGGCACCGCAGGCATCGCAAAGGACGACGTCAGCGGTGCGGTCACCTTCACGCTGTCGAACAATGCGAACAACCTGACGCTCGCGGACATCGCGGGCCAGCGCTTCGGCGCGAAAGTGGATTCGCTCGGCGCGGTCGGCTCGGCGCGCACCGGGACCGAGACGATCACGGGCAACGCCCCCGCGCTCTCCGCCGCGACGACCACCGCGACCACACCGGCGACGACGACGACCGCCACCGGCGGCTTCGCAAAGGCGGACACGTTCGCGATCAACGAGGACGGTGCGGGCAGCGGCAGCGCGACGCTGACGCTGGGCGCCGCGGCCGCATCCACCGCGCCCAAGGCGGTGACGCTCGATGTCCTCGCCAACGATACCGGCGGCAAGGCCGCGCTGACGATCAGCGGCATCGCCACGGGGCCCAAATCGGGCACGGTCACGATCGCAGCCGACGGCAAGTCGCTGCTCTACACCCCCAATGCCAACGTCTCGGGCACCGACACGCTCACCTACAAGGTGGTGAACGCGCAAGGGCAGGCGGAGACCGCGGTCGCGACGATCAACATCGCCGCGATCGCTGATGCGGCGAAGGTGACGACCACCGTCGACGCGGGCAAGGAGGTGAACCAGACGATCGTCCACGTCGCCGCGGCGCTGACCGACACCGACGGATCGGAGTACATCAGCTCCATCGTCGCGAAGGGCGTGCCGGCCGGCGTTACCGTCGCCGCGATCGGCGCGCTGACGCTGACCGCGACCGGCGCGACGCAGGACTTCCTCGTCACCAACGCCGCGACGCAGAGCGCGAAGTACGACGTCGTCTTCAGCGCCGAGAGCAAGGAGCGGTCGAACGCGAACACCGCGGTCGCCGACGTCGCGCGGGGCATCGACTACAGCTACAAGACCCAGACCGTCGCGATGCAGTTCCAGGCGGTCGACCAGAGCGTCTGGAGCTCGGGCGGCTCGATCAACATCGAGGACCATCGCTTCTACGGCGTCGACTATTCGTTCGACAAGTCGATCGACCTGGGCGTCGCCGAACTCTACGGCAAGGCGGGCGTGAAGCTGGGACTGCAATCGGACCTGAAGCTGGATTCGGGCACCGTCAACGCTTCCGCGATCTACGACGTGACGGTGGCGACGGCGTTCAACCGCACGACCGACGTGCTGAAGATCGACACGTCGAAGGCGCTCGACACCGCCGCGTTCACGACGACCTCGCCCGAGGGCTATTACTACCTCACGCTGATCCACGACGTCTTCGCGAAGGTCGGCATCGAGATCGCCGAGGTCGCGGACCTCAAGCTACTCGAGCTCAATCTCTTCGACACGCCCAAGACGCCGCTGATCGCGCTCGATTCCGCGAACGTCGGCTTCGAGACCGAGCTGCCCGAGCCGTTCGACTTCGCGAAGATCAAGACCGAGTGGCCGACCGTCAGCACCGAGGCGAGCGGTCACAGCACGTCGCTCTCCTCCGCGGGCTACAGCAACAATTTCGTCCAGCTCGACATCTCGATCGTCGACATGGTGTGGAACCTCTACATCGCCGATCTGAAGAAGGCGGCCGAGAAGGCGGGCAAGGATTTCCCCGACATCCCCAATCCTTTCCACCAGGAATTCGAGGAGAGCGGGGTCGAGGTGTCGTACAACTTGTTCGACATCATCGTCAGCCTGGGCGCCGCGTTCCACCAGACGTTCGACATGACGCTGGGCGCACTGCACGGCGACCTGACGTTCGAGAACGGCACGTCGCGCGCGTTCACCGTGGGGGACTCGATCACGCTCCAGCACGCCTCCACGATCGACGCGGCGGGCAACCACGACGGCGCGGTCAACTTCGGGTTCGATCTCGCGCCCGACGCGACGCTGCACAATCAGACCGGCATCGGCGTCAACGTCGGGTTCGAGCTGACCGCGATCGAGGGCCACGTCAAAGTCGACGTGCCTTACCTGCCGACCTTCGGCTTCGATATCGGCCCGCTGGTTGAGTACAAGCCCGATCCCTGGCGGGTCGGCGACATCAACATCTACGACAACAAGTTCGCGCTGCATTTCGAGCACAGCTCGCTGCAACTCGCGGCGTGACCGACCCCGGGGCGGGGGGGCCCCCCCCCGCCCTCGCGTTCTACACGCCGACGCTCTGCACATGCGCCGGCGCGGACGCGCGAAGTCGCCGCTCGTCCACGTGGACCGGATCGAGCCCGGCGACGATCAGCCGCCGGATCGTTCGGTGGAGATGCGTCAGATAGGCGCTGTTCCCCTTCTCGATACGCTCGTTGACGAGGTTCGCGATCAGCACCGACCATTCCTGCGCGCCGGTCCGCGTGACGCGTCCGTCCGCCTCGAGCTGCTGGGCGTAGCGCCAGACGGTGGAATAGGGGATGCCGAGCCGCGCCGCGATCTGCCGGACCGAGATCGACCCGCGCATCGCATCGGGCGTGTTGCGATAACGATACCGCCGCGAGAGCACAGGATCGCGGTAGATGGCGTGCGACGCCTCGACCGAGATCGCCAGGAAGACGATGCCCTGCACCCAATGGTCGATCATCACGCGCTGATGCTCGAACGGGGCCAGGAACACGTCCATCCCGGTCTGCACGATCGCGAGCGTGTCGACGTCCTGCGCGGCAGGCACGGGGGGCAGCGGCACCTGCGCGTCGTGGAGATCGCCGATCAGCGTCAGGATGTTGTCGTGCATCGCGCGCAGGAAGGCCATGATTGCGGGCACGCGCGCGCCCTCTTCCGCCAGCGCGACCCCCTGTGTGGTCCGCACCAGATAGCCGTGCTCGACCAGCGAGCCGACGTAGCGGCGGACCGTCTCGAACGGCCGGTCGAGCGAGGAGGCGATGGCGTTGATCGAGCTGTGGCGCGTCACCGCGGCGGGAGGCGCGATCTCGCCGTCCAAGATCCAGTCCGCGACGCAGCGCCGCGCGACCAGCAGCAGGACGACGCCGGGCTGATACTGTCCGGGCACCAGCGCCAGGATCGCTTCGGAGCAGCGCAGGTAATATTCGCCGCGCGCGCGAAGCTCCTGCCAGTTATGCTCCATGTCTTCCTGTTCGTTCACGCTCCCGTCCCCCGCCGCCACGATGCAGCAGCGCAAGACGTTCTGTCACGCCCGCGGGGGCATCCGCTCGCTACCCATTTTGAACAAGTCACCGCGCTTTTGGCGGCGCGCGGCGCGTCCTCGCCGTAAGGGCCTGGGCATGGAAAGCGCGCGGCGCGGGCGGGATCGCCCCGGCATGCCGGCGCCATGGCGGGGCAGGATGCTGGGTTCGGTTCTCGATCGCGCGTTGAAACTGTGCCGCCGGCACCTGGTTGCCGTCGCGGTCTTCTCCGCGCTCGGCAACCTTCTCTATCTCGCGCCCACGATCTTCATGCTCCAGGTGTACGACCGCGTGATCCCGACGCGCGGGCTGGCGACATTGGGCTTCCTCGTCGCGATCCTGATGTTCTCGCTCGTGACGCTGGCGCTGCTCGACCGGGTGCGCGCGCGGTTGCTGGTACGCGCGGGCGCGGCGTTCGATGCCGACGTGGTGCCACGGCTGCTCCAGGCGGTGATCGGCCGCGCCGCGCCCGATATCGCGCGGCGCGGGCTGCGCGACGTCGATGCGATCCGCGGCACGCTGACCGGGGTGGGCGTAATCTCGCTCGCGGACGCGCCGTGGACGCTGATCTACATCCTGGTCTGCTTCGTCGTGCATCCCGCGCTCGGCGCGCTGGCGCTGGCGGGGGTCGCGCTACTGCCGCTGATCGCATGGGCGAACAACCGCTGGACCGAGGCACCCTCGCTGCGCTCGCGCGAGGTCGCCAACCGCACCTATGCCGAGGTCGAGGCGATGATCGCGGGCGCGGAGACGGTGCGCGCGCTCGGCATGCGCGACGCGCTCGTCCGGCGCCAGCTCCTGCTGCGCGCGGGGATGCTCCAGACGCAGCGCGCGGCGAGCTTCGCGACGGGCAATTTTCTCGCGCTCAGCAAGTTCGTGCGCCTCGCGCTCCAGTCGATCTCGCTCGCGGTCGGCGCGTGGCTCGCGATCGACAATCTCATCTCGGGCGGCGCGGTGTTCGCCGCCTCGTTCCTCGTCTCGCGCTCGGTCGCGCCGATCGAGGGACTGATCGTCTCGTGGCGCGGGCTGCTCGACGCGCGCCAGGCGCTGCGCGAGCTCGACCAGCTGCTGGCGGGCGGCACCGCGTTCGAGGATCCGACGCGGCTCCCGCCGCTGCGCGGCGCGCTGGCGGCGGAGAACGTCGCCGTCACGACCCCGCGACGCGACCAATATATCCTGAAGGGCGTCTCGTTCGCGGCGCAGCCGGGCGAGGCGATCGCGATCGTCGGCCCGTCGGGCGCGGGCAAGTCGACGCTGGCGCGCGTCCTCGCCCGCGCGATCGAGCCCGCGAGCGGCATCGTCCGCTTCGACGGCGCGGATGCGGGCACGTGG
Source organism: Erythroxylum platyclados (assembly GCA_027563515.1). Taxonomy (NCBI): domain Eukaryota; kingdom Viridiplantae; phylum Streptophyta; class Magnoliopsida; order Malpighiales; family Erythroxylaceae; genus Erythroxylum; species Erythroxylum platyclados. The sequence goes on along the minus strand of JAOQMM010165132.1, from coordinate 4,550 downwards.
CTGCCCGAGGAGCTGGCGCGGCACATCGGCTATCTGCCGCAGGACTTCGGGCTGTTCACCGGCACGATCGCGGAGAACTGCATGTTAAATTGTATGTTTTATATGTGTGATGTTTTAAATGCAATTTTATGTTTGATGAGAAGAATAAAATTAAATCCCTCGTTAAAAATATTAATTTTATGTTAAGAATGTTATTGTTGCATTCCATTATTATAAGAATAAAGCAGAGTTTTGTTTATTGTTAGGTTGTTGAGTAAACTTTAGGCCATTTTAATCCGAGTATGTTTAGTCTTATGATAGTGGGTTCTATTTAACTAAATTTATGTGATTTGGATGAACAAACTCATAATCATATGAATTTAGAGGTAGGGTTAGGAATAACATATAAGATATGTTTTGGTAAGAGTTTTCACCTAACAAATCTAGGATTCACATGAGATGTGATTGATAAAGTTATTATCTACCTAATGTAAGTTTAGTTAGTTTGTTGAGCCAACTTAAGATCATCTAAATTTGAATAGTATCCTAGCCCACTAGAAAGATTAATCTTTTTGAATAGTAGTGAGGGATATTATTTCGAATTAAATAGTGGTAGTATCCAAATACATGATTAAAGTCCTAATCTTATTTGATAGTCATGACATATACTTAGTTACTTATTTTTCTTACATTTATATTCTATTATGAGTGGAATTTACCTTGTTTAGTATAGTTAATACTAAGTTAGTGAATCAAATTTCTGGTATGTAGGATTATGTTTGAGAAGAGTTCTTAAAGTCAGATACAAAAGTTGTAAGTCTATTATGCAAATTTTGCTATTGATCCTTGTTGAAGATTTGGAGAGAAAGTTTTAGAGATATGTCAAAATCATATAGATGAAAAAATGTATTAACATTTTGAGTTAATTAATATCTCATAAACTTTAATAATAACATTTAAGATGTATGTCGGACATACTATGATAGCAGGATGCAAGAGGTTACAAAGAGTATAGTTGAAAGCTATAGTACCTTGTTGGAATTGTTCCACTTAATTTATCCTACTAAAAGCATAAACATGGACAACAATTAAAGGCATTTGCTATAGTATGATAATAGTTATCATAAGAAGAAAAAAGATTGCATGACTTTTTTTCATGCCTATACAAGATATGATAGAGATCATATGTGTAAGGACCTAATATATACCTTAAAAGCATTATAGTATGTCTAAGGTGTATAAAGAAGTGAACATAAAGAATTAAGTGTATCTAAGCATATCAAGGGACATGATGGTAATTAATTTAAAAGATAGGGGTAAATTGGTAATTTCTTCATTTAGGCATGGACATGAATAATTATATGTGAAATATGGACTAGAATGAAATCAACTGATGACTTTATATGCTAATATGGGAACTAAAGGAAGAAGAAGGACCAAATGCGTAATTTTGAAAAAATCAACATATGGTCCAATGGGATTAAAACATGTGTCTAAGACTAGAAACTTCATGAAAAAGGGAGTAGAAGAGGGGGTAGATGGACGTGTATGTAGTGTTTTAACTCCAGAAATTTCTCTTCTCATCTCCTCTCCATTCCATCTCCTTAATCACATCATTTCGCATAAGGAATCAATCTAATCCTAGGTGAAAATCAAGATAAAAGTTTGTGGATTTTCTTCTCATCTTCGTATTTCTTGCTTTGCTCATGAAGAGTTGGAATTATAAGGTTAGATATGGGATTTAGATATGTACTTATGGTGTTCTAGTTTATGGCAAAACTAAAGGGAAAGAGAAGGAAGAGCACTAGAAAAAGAGCTAATTGACAAATTTCAAGGTTTGAGACTACATTTAGTTAATTTATGTATGTGTGCATAATTGTACAAAGATTGATGTGGACATGGAATAGTTTCTGGAATGAGTTCTTGGTGTTACTTTGCATGGAATTGGTTGAATATTGTTGAATTCTAGGTTTTAATCTAATTAAAAGCCTCAAATACTACAAGCGCACAGGTCGTGGGTGTAGTATAAGAGGTGTCGATCCCACGAGGAGGGTGAACTAATGTAATTTCTAAGTTATCTAAGGATTAAAAAATAATAAAATGAAAATAAAAGTAGACAAAAAAAGTAAACACAAGAATATTATTGTCAAAAAATTAACTTATAAAAATAACGCAAAACAAAATTGAAGTTGAGCAACACAAAAGTCACAGTTGAAATTCAACCAAGAGAATTAACCAATAATGAAGGAAGGGATGTCGGTTCTAGACTATCAAAAGGTGGATTATTCTCTCTCAAGTTATAATCACTAAGCCCTAATTGATAATCCCTAATTAAGTCGAGTAACTGAAAATGTAATCTCTCAATTAACGATCAGCCCATAACCTAATTAGTTCTTAAGTGTTCTAATGAACAACTGGGTCCTCACATGGGATCTCTCTCCGTACAAATTACCAATTTGATTAATCATATGGTCTATTGAGTCGTTTAACTCTCATTAATCTAACCCAGCCATTTTTATTCGGTTCACCCTCTCAGTTTATTACCGAAACATGCAAGCATCGTAATTAATCACAACACCTAATCAATCAACACAAAATTGAATCAATTCAAAATCCCTAAAGAAAATTTAGAACATCATCAACAATCCAAAACCCATAATCATCATTCTCATATTCATCTTAACATTCAAAGTAAAAGAATACAAAGATGAAAGGAACAATAACTTGGAAGGGATCGGACGACTCGAGAAAGACAGCAGCTACGAATACCCGCTTCCTCTCTCCTCCTCTTCCTCCTCTCTCTTCTTCCTCCTCTCTTTTAGAGTCTTCCAAATGTGGCAGAATGTTGAGCTCCTTTATGGTTCCATCATTATGCCTTATATAGTCTTTGCCATTTAGGGTAAACCTAGGGTTTTTCAGGGTCTGAAAAGTCCCTTGAAAACTTAAAATTGGAAGGCCATCCGTGCTATCTATCACACAGCCACGATCGTGGTACATTGTTTTGTCATATGTCACAGTGGCTAATCTCTCCTAGTTTTGTCACAATTGTGGCCTTAGGTTTGGCTTCGGGCTTTCTCCTAATCGTCTCCGTTCTTCAATATTTTCCCTAAAACACTAGCAAACATATTAAGGCACCTCAATCACATAAAATTAAAGCTCAATAGGGTGCTCTAACCCACAAAACACTCAAAACACAAATATTTAACTAAATAACAAAATCCTAACCTAAACATACACTAAACATTAAATTAACCACTAAACACATCCTAAATTACCCACTAAACATTATGCAATCTACCACTATCAACATCCCTACAATTAAACTTTTGCTTGTCCTCAAGCAAAACAATAAACACATCAAAACACAACATACACACAAATGCAATAATGAGGCAATGGCATTAAACTTCACGAAACAAATTTAACTACAAACACTATCTTTCAAGTCGTTCTAACTTATTAACTTGTGAAATCTGCGTCTAAGTACTTCGGAATAAATATACATATTAATCAAAACCTTAATGTCAAGTTTATTCACTCCTATCACTTGCATACACAAATTGATAATTATTCAGTCAATTAAAATTATAATTATCCCTAAGTAGGTTTTCATGAAAATTCAAACTTTTCACAAAGATCGATAGGCTTATTTAACAAAACACTATTTTTGTTGATTTTGATTGACATGAACCTATCCTTTTTACGCGAAGGAAAACACTTGTGATGAATGTCGATCTGGTTACTTAACTAGGTCATGTTTTTATTAAATGGCTTGGTTGGAATGTCATTATAGCCTTTTGATGAGAAGGCAAACATTTTTGATGAATATCCCCCGGTTACTCAGCTATATCACATTCTCAACTAGCTACTGGCTCTATTTATAACCCGAAGGCCAGTGGAATAGTTATTTAATTAAGATTTAAACAAACTTTTTTTAATTATTATTACCTACCTCATTTCTTTAACTAGTAATTCTCATGAAAAGATGCTAACGATGCTACTTATTTGGTTAACCTAAAATTATAAATGAATGCGACAAATTTCTAGGGTGAATAAACTAACATCTTATCCTAGTTAACATGTTAAATAGTAACCTAGGTCACTAATTTCACGAGCTAATAAATCTTTGCAACCTAAATGACTATGTTCACAGTTAAACTAATTCTGTTAAGTCCTAGCCATTGACATATTCACATGAAATACATCATGCAAACCTAAACAAACTAGCACGTAAAATTCATATTAAAAAAAATAATGCATACAACCCTCCCCACACTTGGACAACAAATTGTCCTCAATGTGAGAAGAACAAACAACAATACAAAGGTGGGAATAAAAATAACGAAACACGAGAAACATAAGAACAATTGAAAATAACAATCAATTAAAAGACAAGGGTTAGAGTGTAGAACACCATGGTGATCGAGGTGGTGATGGTGATGGTGGTGAAAGTTGAACACCTTGAGCCTCGAAATATTTGTGAATCCGACGTATATACTAGCTCTGGCGTCTTTATTCTCTAGCCATCTCCGTCAACACCTTGGCGTTTTCCGAAATGGCGTTGAGATCGG